>VBSM01002121.1:33587850-33614742 GCA_008086735.1 Cheirogaleus medius | reverse complement strand
TTTGAATGGCAATTTTCTACAGGAAAAAGAGTGAAACTATGTGATAATCATCATCCCATTCTTGGACATGAAATTTGCAGCTGATACATCTGATACATCACACCCTTCTCCACACCCTGCCTCTTAGAGGCCTTTTTTATGTGTGCAATAATACATGAATGAGCCCAAAATTACAGCAGGTAATCTCTTCTATGTCTCAGGCTAATAAATTCTCCATTAGCACAATCTTTGTCTAAGCAAAAAAAGAAAATGTCATGGTGATTGCTTTATTTCCTTATATATTCTGAAACTAGATATCATTTATATAAGTACCACAAGTTTATACAAAACAAACATCTAAGTATTATAGGCAGATTTTCACAGACTAAAAATACCCAAGGGTAGAGAGGTGCCTTAAAATATATCTGGTGAAACTACTAATATATGTACATAGTTCTTATTTAAAGTACAGTCTAGATGCCTATCATTTGAACAAGAGAATCTTCTAAGAAACACAATATATTTAAATAAAAATATCATAAGGAATACTGTTATTTTTATGTGGAAATATTGGAAGGAGTGTATGATGATAATACGGCAATTGGAAGAGAAACTTTACAATGAAACAAAGAGATAGTACAAAAACATTATCATAATAAGAAATGAAACAGTACACCAGAGATTAGAAAAAGATATTAAGTCCTAAATATGCACACACACATATATACACACACAGTAATGGAGCTTAGTCAAGAATTATCAACATGAAAATGCCCACTGGTAGTCTCTTAAGTATATTACTCATTCACAAATTTTATTTTTTTCTCTAAAGGTAGTGACTATGTCTTATATGCATCTTTTATATCCCACAGTGCCAAATCCCACTGTGCTCAGTAAGCAAAACTGAGTGAGGCACTTCCTCATGGACCTTGCACCATCATTTTCTGTGAAGTCTCAGAATAGTAATGGTGGAAACTCTGAATCACATCCCTGCCTGACTTTCACATAAAGATAAGCAATAGATGATGCAATTAAACATTTAAAGGATAAATGAGATCTACTATACATTTTAGGGCAGCAGTCCCCAACCCTTTTGGCACCAGGAACTGGTTTCATGGAAGAAAATTTTTCAATGGATGGGGGAGGAGGGCATGAGGTAGGACAGGGGGGAGGTGGAGCTCAGGGGGTGATGTAAGTGATGGGGAGTGGCTGTAAACACAGATGAAGCTTCACTAGCTCACCCATAGTCCATGTATGGCCTCACTTCCTAAATTCATGAAAGGTAATTTTTCCATGGTTTCATGGACTGGGAGGAGGTGGGGTGATGGGAAGCAGAGCTCTGCAGCAGGTTCCTTCATGGTCCTGAGGTTGGGGACTGCAGTTTTAAGGTACATCTTAAGGTTGTTTGGAACTCTTATTTCTGTGATAATAACTCGATTCTTTTATTTGGTGTTTTCTAGATACAACTGGAGATTTATTTTTAAAAAGATAAAAAATTGAAGTTTTGGGGTATAGTCTTATGTATCTTATTCACATCAAAATTTTCAATAATCTTGGAATTAATATATATTTTCTTAAGTTTTTTCCTAGTTGCCCAACCCTTTTTAGGCCATGTTTCCTAGCACAGTGATATTTTTAGAGATGTTCCTTTTGCTATATGTGTGTCTCTTTATAAAAGATAAATGTTTGTTAAAACAGAAATTTTGAGTTAGTCATTTTAGAATTTCACACTGGAAGTTATTTTGTGTAATAATAATATTTGAAATTATAACGTTCTATTTTTACAACTAATATTTTTTATGGGTTTATGGTTTATTTATCTGGTATTAGAAGAAAAAGTATCCTCTGCTAGACAAAATATATATGACTCTTTATTTCAATTTAGAAGCTTTAGGACCTTTCACAATTTATTGACTAAGATGAATTCATAATGATCAGTATCCAGAGGACATCAGTACTAAGGTTCAGCAATTCACATAAAAATCAAGAAAAAAACCCATCACATTTAGGATGACTCTAAGGTAGCTTTAGAGTATTGCCTGAATCTTTGAAAATTAAACAATAATGAGAAGTAAATATAATTAGTTAAATGAGATGTTTTAAGATAAGGAAAGATGCGGGGGTGAGGGAAAGGTGTTCTTCTTCTCCTGACTCTACATTGCCTCATACACTTTGGTTTCTGTTTTATACTGTGCAGTGTTTACCACAGCAGTGAACAGGAGTCAAGTATTTAAATCTTTCTGCTGTTACTCAAAAAAACTGTAAAGTGCTTCAGCAAGTGGATGAATATGATTTTGTCTCGGTGGGTGCTATTGTATTAACATGATATCTAGTCATGGCAAAGCGTTTTTATCAAGACCTACTGCAATGCCCATAATTAAAATCATGCCAGAGAGAAGCAAATTTGTTTATCCTGAAATGTATTTGTTCATGTCAAATTGCGCTACATCTTTTCCAGTTTGGTCCTGGATGGCTAAGATAGTCTTTTCTTTGTTACAGTGAGGTCAGTTTTGATAGTTAGCATGAGGTACAGAGAGTTTTAATATTTAGTAATTATGAGAATTCCCACTAGAAGGATTCCCACTAGAAGGATTCCACTTACTCCACCTCTTTGTTCTGGATTTTTGTTTGCTGCCTAACATCTTTGCATGGCATTTTTTTCAAATGACAATGTCAGAACAGGATTATTCTTTGCTCTCTCTTATTCTCTTGAGTGTGAGTCACTATATAACAGAACTAGTAATCCATTACTTTTATTAAACAATTAAAAAAAACTCTGTTAAGCCTCTATCCTTCTGTGCCCCCTCCATCTCTTCCTCACCAAAGATATATTACAGCAATTGGAAGGAACAGTTTGTCTCTTTGAAAGGAGAGGACAAACAAGGATACTGCTTCTCATAGCCCTATCTTTCAGCTTACAACCAGATATATTTGAAGAAATAAAGATGATAAAAAGCAATACACATGTGTGTACACCCTAATATGAAATAATATTTTACCAAATGATAAGTGTCCTTTTTCTGAAGAGGTCAATTTGTTTCCATACCTATTATCTTATAATTACAACAGCTTTTAGAGAAAACAAAAGACATGGTATTATTTGCACCCCTTTGCTCACAGGAGGAAACAAAGGCACCAACTGATAAAGAATTCACTCAAGATTACGTACCTTGACAGAGACAAAAGAGGAGTTCAAACCTTTGGGCTTCCAATTTGGTTGTCTGGACGCTAAGCCACTTTGCCTCCTAATATATATTTTTCCACAACCTAGGAAAACAATGTATTCGGGGAGCTGGGAATTTAAGAAGTTAATAAAAGTCTAAAGAGGCTAAACTGTAGTAATGACACAGAATAGAATATCTAACTTAACCTTTTGTCGGCATATTTCCAAAGGCAGAGACATGCTTTATAAACTAGAACAAGTATGCATACCAAAAAAAAAAAAAAAAGACTTTAATTTATCTCACCGCAGATGCAAATACAATCTGCTCATATTTCCATATCTGTATTTTCTCTCTTGTTATAAACTCAGCTTTAAAATCATATTATAGCTAAATATTAAAATATATCAAGAATATATGAGATGCATATATTTGATTATGAAATCCATACACATGAAATGATCATCATTTGAGTTAAGGAATTAATGTAAATATGTTTCTTCTGAGAAAAAACATGAGGATATATTTAGAGCCATTTAAGATAAAATTGTATACATGGAAGCAAACTTAAGAGATCCAGTCCAAATATTTCTTTTTATAGATGAGAAAAACAAGGTCTAGAAAGGTGAGTTTCAAAGGTTATATAACATCCATCTATCCATCTATCCACCTATCCTTCTATGCATCTATCTATCATATATCATAAAAATTAGTTGTCTTGCATCTATATTTTAAGGGTAAGTGAATATAAGATAATAACTATTTTTAATTCTATAGGCTTCTGAGAAGATCTGATAAACAGTGGTTTGATAATTTCCCATTAAATATTATTTTTTATAGAGGATATCTTTTTGAAAATGGTTTTCTTTGTAAGTAGCAGGAAAATCAGGGCTTTAAATCTCTCCCTTTCTTTGTAAGCTTGAGTGCATGTGTGTGTGTATGTGTGTGTGTGTGTCTATAGCATACATTAGAGTCTTAGAGATGATAGGAATATTGTATTGAAGGAAAAATCATTTTAATTAAGTACTGAGGAATAAATTACTGACTCCAGGTGGAATAATAAAAAGAAGAAATGTGACCATAAGGCAGTAACATATACAAAGACACAATCATATAAAAATACCAGTTCAGTCAAGGTATTAAAAATAAAAAGTAATATTTTGAAGTATCAGGTATAAGAGACAATGAGCTTGGAAGGAATAGTTTAAAGATGGATAATGAAAAGTCTTTTATGAGAAGTGATGGATTTGCCTTAAAGCAGGGGCAGTAATTATGTTTTTTAAAAAAGATGATTCTAGCAGCAGGTAGGGCCAGGTAGGAGAAAGTCTCGAAAGGGGAAATATTGATGAGTGGTCCAAAAAGTAAGTTAGAATGATTCAAGCAAGAAATGATGAGAATCTGAATAAAGGAGTAATGATGGGGATGAAAGAGAGTAATATGATATAAGATATGCTTTAATGGGTGAATATATAAGACTTTTGGTGATGAAATGTTGTCTATGAAGACTATAGAAGCATCAAGTATAAACATACATGTCTGATTGAATGTCTGGACACCAATAATTGAGACAATTAATACAGGAGAAACAAATTGAAATGTGCATGAAGATAATGAGTAATATATTTGATATATTAAGTTTTGGTTGCATGTGATTTATTGAGTGTTCAGATGGTGACTGGATTGGAGCTCAAGAGAGAGAACAAAAGAAGACATAAAGATTTGAGGGTAGACTGGGAATAGTGGCTAAAACCTATAATCCCAGCATTTTGGGGAGGCTGAAGTGAGAAGATTGCTTGAGCCCAGGAATTCAAGACCAGCCAGAACAGCATATTGAGACCCTGTCTCTACAAAAATAGAAAAAGAAAAAAATATTTGTTGGTAGAAGCAACTCTTATGAAATGATCCCGGTGAGTGTAAATAAAGACACGTAAGAATGACAAAGACAAAACCTCAGAGAATATTAAAATGTGTTATTAATATTATATGTTGAAAGTGGAGCCAATAAATGAGACAGAAGCAGTATTTTCAGATAAATAGGAGGTAAATCAAGCAAATATGATTTCCAGAAATTCACAGAAAGAAATTTAAAAAGTTAAAATAGGAAACAGAGATATAATTCTGTTACAAAGAGTCAAATAGGTTGATGACTGAATATAGACTGCGAAGTTTGGCAATTTTGGAATTACTAATGATTTAACAAAAGTATTTCTAGAGTAGTAGTGTTATGGGAAATAATTAATATCCTAGTCTGTTTTTTGTTGTTACCACACAATACCTGAGACTGAGTAATTTATAAAGAAAAGAAATTTGTGTCTTACATTTCTGGAGGCCGGAGAGCCCGATATCAAGGGGCTGGCATCTGGTGGAGGTCTTCTGCTTTGTCACAATGTGGTGGAGGGCATCCCATGTTGAGAAATGAAGACTGTACCAGCTTATGTCTCTAACCCTTTTCTTATAAAACCAACAGTCTCATTCTGGAAGCCCTCCCCTGATGACCTTCTCTAATCTTAATTACTTCTCAAAGGCCTCACCTCCAAATACCATCAACATATAAATTTGAGAATTAAGTTTCCAACACATGAAATTTTTAGGGGACACATTCAAACCATAGCAGTTATTTAAAAATATATTCCCATAAATTAATTTTATATGCAGAGTTGGATATAACTTAGAAAGAATTAGCTGAAAACATTGTTGATGGGGTGAAAAACTGAGTATTATGTCAAAAATAGAGGATAGCATCAAAGTTGTGATTTTAAAAAGTCAGCAAAAAGTTCTCTTTAGGGAGAAGGTGATAATTGTTTCTAATGATCTGTAAATGAAGTGACATCTCTATAGAAAGAACATAAAAGCAATCATCTCAATCCACTCAGTCATTTTCCTCATTTTCTATTTCTTTGAGGTGTGTGTGTTTCTTGGGCATAATAAAAAAATAAGCATCTGGATTTATGAGACCGAGATGGAGAGACTGGGGTGCTTTATCCTGGCTCAACTTGGGCACAGGACGGTGGGTCAAATATTGGGTAAACTAGGGAATTAATGCTGCACACTTGAAGTGAAGTTCATTTTCTTTCTGCTATGTTTTCTTTTGTGCCTGTGCGTAGATTTTCTACTTTCACAGGGGCTTTTAGCTAATTTGAATCCGTATTTGAATATGTTCACTTTATGAGGGAATATATTGCAGAGCCCACAATACACAGCTTGTGAAATCACAAGGCTGAATAAAACAAATCTGTACTGCTTAGGTTTTCTCCTTTTCTAATTTCCTCTTCTCCTTATGTCTCCATTCACATACCAGGTTTGCACTAGGCAGTTGATGTATTATAGCACTGTACAAAATCTAGTTTGGAATTTAAAGTTACAAAAGGCAGGTTTGTCTGCCTTCAAACTGCATGCAATCTATGTGAGATAATGAGACACTCTAGGTTAAATTACACAAGGTATTATATTATTTTGTGAAAGTGAATGTGGAAGGTGATAAATATTGTGATCAAATATATACAGTCTAGTCTCACTTAACTAGACAAAAATAGAGATTTGTGATACATTTAAATGAGGGATGAAATTGAAAATAAAAATTAGGGCAAAGATGTTCCCTTTCCTTAATTCTTCTACCAAGTAAAATAGTATTTTTCTGTACCAATCCATCCATTCAATTTTGGGGGGATTCTTTACTTATATATTTCATTGAGTGTCTATATTGTGTTAAATCCTATTTTAAGTATTGGGGAAATAACAATGAACAAAAAGAATCAAAAAACTTCTCATGGAATTTACTCTGTAGTTGAGATCACAGAAAATAAGATATGTGGAAAAAAAGAAAATTTCTGGCTGAAATTTTAATATGGTAACCATGGAAAGTTTATGAGAAGGCAACATTTGAATAAATACCTGAATTATGTAAGGTTTTCATGTTTTAAACACACATTCAATTTTACTGAATATATTCTTCTGCAAAATGGTGTCTATTCACGTTGATAAACAATAACACAATGGACAGTTTGAAGTTATTTGCTGAGAATACGTAAGAAATGATTTAAGTCTTAGGGTATACACAACTTCAACTATACTGCTTTTTACAAAAATCACTGGTGCCTATTTACTTATACCAGCAATGTGTCACAATTCAATCACTCCTAAGATTTATTTCCTTTGATACTTTCTCTTTTGACCTATATTACAAGAAGTTAATTTCAAAAAATTAAGTTGTAAAACTTAGTTTAACCTTAGGATGTATTTCCATTTTTTAGCAGAGGCACTCTTCTATCTTTTATCAATTTTATTACCCTGAATGTAGTTTCATATTATTATAGGTAGACAGGGTCTTATTTTAAATTTTTGCTTAAATTTTGTCATATTTTCTTCAGTTGCTAGAACACTTTAAGGTCTTTCAAGTGGAGATTAGTCTTTCAAAAGGGGTAATAAGAATTGGTTTAAGAAAGTTAACTCTTTCAGATCTCTAGGCCTGAGAAATTAATTTTCCTTCCCAATATCACCCCCCTCCCACCATTCCTCCAAAGCCCTTTCTTCATTTTTCATTTGGATTACCTGAGCTCTAACCCCAGAATCTTAAGACATGTATGAGTACAAAAGAAATGTCAGAGAATAGATACAGGGGAGGTGCCATAAGAATCTACAGAGATACAAAATGAAATCCATGTTCCCCATTCTAAGATTATGAATATTCATTAATTATTTTAATAACTTATATATTAATAGAACACTTTTCTAAAGTTTCCATCAAGACTATTGAGAATTTTAGAGTAATAAAATATTTGGTTTTCAGTATTTTATTTTTAAAATACTCTCTTGGCATATTTGTTTCCTTCCCATAGGAATCTACTTGATTTTGACAAAATAAGATTGAAAATATATACAGTTTATTCTTTCTTAAACTAAAGATATCAACCAAACCACAATGAACCATTTTCTTTCGAGTGTATGAATGCTTTTCTTAGTGAAACATTTTTAGCAATGCATTCCATATCCTTAACAGTGCTAATTTGTTGGGAGACTACATCATATCGTGAAGATGCTAGATAGTAATTAAGGAATATGGATTCTAGCCCCAACTCTGTTAAAAACTCAGAAGAGAGAGGTGGTTCTCTTAATGCTCTAAGGATTTAGTTGTGCTTTTTATATTAAAAGATTATTATATTATCAAATGCAAGAATCTTTCTTAAGTCTAAACTTTTGCAAATTACAAAAGCTAGGTCAGAGGTCATTGTTTTCTAAAGGGGATAGTATTAGACTGGGTTAACTGTACACATTTTAAATATACAGTTTGTTGAGTTTTGACAAATGCATACACTCATGTAGCCAGCACATAGTCAAGATATAAAACTTTTCCAGCATTCCAGAAAGCTTATTTTCCTCTTTATATTCAAAAGTTTCTACCTACTTCCTACCCTGCTATTCTGACAGTCACTATTCTGATATATATCTAATAATTATCTAAAAATAAAATGTTAAAAAATATAAATAAGCCTATTATCATCTCCTTCAATAACAACAAAGTATTATGGAAGTTCCTCTATCCTGTCTCAGCCAGAGTTTTAACATCTACCATCAATGTTTGCCCTCTGGCATCTCTGTTTTATTCTCAACCCTGTAGTAATCCCTTTTAGGTAACACTTTTTTACAATCTCGCTCTGTGCATTTGTAGCCCAGTCCACAGCCAAGAATTCCCAGGCGCTCTATTCACATGACTTCCTGTGGCTCAAACACTGTCCCACACTTCTTACCCAGGAAGAAAACCTGAGCTATTGTGATGCTCACTTGAGTCTCCTCTCAGGGACCAAAGTGTTCTTGAGCCTACAATTCCATGCCTAAAAACAATTGACACGTAGTTTTTTTTTCCCTAGCCTTATCATTTTTTACTGTAAGAGCACTAGTCTAGTGCCAGATATCAATCATAGGTTGTAGCACAAAATTCTGGGTTAGTTTTTAAATCATTCATTAGCACCAGTTAATGTCCTGGGCTTGAGTACATCACCTGAGTCCCAGTTTCCCAATTTATAAAAAGATCCAAAAGTCCTTTTATAAAATCCATTTTATTATCATCTAAATGAGCTACCTTTCCTACTAAATATTACCCTTCAAACATTCGTCTGTAAGATCAACTTTTGACAGAAAATGAATAAACTATGTTTGGGATTTAATTGTGCAATTGTAAAATTGAGGTTAAGCTAGTGAGTCATAATAACATCTATATTTTAAAAATGTGTCATGAACTTCTCTAATGCATGGATTTATTCTCTTAATAGCAAGAATGCTTCACAAAGTTATATTGTCATTAAGAAAACTTAAGACATCACCACATATTATAACGTTATAATTTAACAAAAAAGGACTATTAAGTCCTACATTATAATGACACATCTGACAGAAGCTGCATTTTGATATGAATCATCCCACCAACACAAAAGAAGCTTTATAAACAAAAATTAACTCTCTTGTTCTTCTGTGAGAAATTAATACGAATTTGAAGGAAAATTATTAGTTTGCTCTGACAGTCTAAATACATATTTCTCTAGAAAAAATAGGGCTTAACCAATGCTTTTTTCAAATCAAATTGATTTCAAATACAATTATTCAACTAGAATTATTTAGGATCATCAAATTCCTGCTTCCAAGTTACAAGATCAAAAGAAAAAAAAAGTTCTCAGAGACAAACAAATCTAAATTAAAGATTATCAGGTGGTGAAATTTTATATATTGTATCTCATTGTGATGAAAATGCTTCCTGCTTAGTTGATTTATGTATAATTTATCTTGATTTTGTAGGATCCAGTAGGTGTACTGTTCTAAACAACATGGTATATACAAGAGGTATAATAATTAGTACCTGCCTTCAGATAGTTTTAATTTCCTTAATGGCAGCAACAAAACAGGATCTGCTTATTTCAAATTAGAAGATACTTAAGGAATTAGCATGTCCTAGGGAAATAGCATAGAAGAATGTAGTAGAGGTAATAAGTGTTGTATTCCTATCCACAACTATTAACTATGACCTTCATTCCTCTTCAATTAAGTCATTTAGCAGCAGATTTAAATTGGCAGAATATCAACATTTGGAGCTCTGTAACCCACAAAATTTTGAATTTGCTATGTTTTTATTCTATTTCTTTTTTATCATAACTTTACTTTTTATCTAACCTGTTTATCTCTTCCTGGCTACATGCATTTTTTCCTTTGTAGCTAGATATCATGGTCAGCAAATAAGTCTACTTCAAGGCAAATTTTCTAGTTACAGATGAGGGGCTAGAAATAGATTATTTTTACTATATCTGAATTGGCTATTATAAAAAAATAAATTTATAAACTATGATTAAGATACAAACTAGGCCCTCAGAACCTGAACTGCCCAGATAGGAGACACCAACATATAAAGTTAGAAGATAGTGACACATAGAATTGAAGGCTAAATGCAAATATCGTTACCATAACTGTTTTTTAACATGTTTAATATTTAAGCCATATACACTTCAACTACTTTGGAAGATGGCCTTAAGACAAAGGGAGAAAAAATTCTCACCTTTTAAGTCGTATTAGCTGGGAAGTCATATACAATGAAAAGGAGTTTGTTTCATGATCTCCTTGCCAGTTATATCGGGTTTTTCATTCATTCAGTTATTAAATAAAACTTTTCTGAACTGTCCCTATGTAAATCACACAGATCATAAAAACTACAAACTATCGTCAAAGCACTAAAATAAATAAGTTTTGTTTGTTGAATAGTTGAAAATCCCAGATTTAGAAGAGACTATTCCTCTGAAATCAGAATAGCCAAGTTCAAACCCTATCCCTACTTTGGTCAAATTAATAAATCTGTCTGTACATCAGTTTTTTCATCTCTGTATGTTGATAATAATCTTATCTACCTCATAAAACTGCAAAATAAGAACATATATACTTATGTGATTAGCAAAGTCCCTGTTCTATATAAAGTGCTTAATGTATTTTGGCTATTATATTGTCATTATCATTAGTTTTTCTAATAAAATATTACATTAAGGCTAATGTCAATTTCTTACTAAATGTGTATAGTAATAATAATTTATTAGATACAGGGAGATATAAATAAATTTTCTTCTAAGTTGAATAAGCTTCATAGAGAGCATAGCACTGGAGCTGAGACTTGAGGGATATATAGGAAGTTTTTAAATAGATGAATAGAGAAAAAACAAGAAAAGGCCAGAAGATCAGTTAGGAACCTATCACAGCATTTATAGGCAAAGGATATGTGCCTACAATAGCAGAGATAAATTATAGATATATTTATGATGGAGCATATTGATATGAGGTAGAGTTGATAAGATGTTACAGTAAGTAAATGGCGAAAAACTCCAAGGATCCTGTTTTCTGGCTTATGTAATATGGAGAACATTTTTCTTAACTAAAATTGGGTACATAAGTAAGGAAGTCATTGATGAGAAAATTGGGGTGGAGATGAATAATATAGTCTGGAGCATATTAAATTTATGCATTGCAGGATGTTTTCATTGAGGTGTTTAATTGAATGTTTATTGTGGTCAGATAGGTAGCATAAATGAGGGACATAGGCTTGATCTGACTGTGACAAACTGGGCAACGTATTCTTCTCTAAAAGGCACAGATATGGCTCAGCTCCAACTGATGGTTGCCATGCTAGAATATGGGGCCATTGTTGCTAGCTCTTCCTAATTTATTTCCAGAAAATTTATAACCTAGGTTTAAAAGTAGAATCCTCAGATTCTAAATATTGGTATGAATATATTCTTAGTTGTATCATCCCCTCCAAAATGCCAGTGGTCCACATGCATCCCAAGCATGTCTAGATTGTAATTTCTCATAAAGATCCATCCACTCATTCGTCCATCCATCAATTTATTCAAAATATATTAATAAAATGCCTCCTCAGCACCAGGAACTGTTGTAGGTGACAGGTAGACATGAATGAGTTATCAGAGAATATGTGGTAGTTAACACTGTGAAACATGAAAATATTGTCTAAGAAAATGGCATAGGGAAAGGAAAGAGAAGATTTTGGGGAAACACCAATAGGAATACTATGTAAGGATTGCTCAGAGAAAGAGTAGAAAGAGAATCAGGAGGAATTTGCATGACAGAAAATTATAAAATAATTTTAAGAAACATGCAGTAAATGAGTATGATTTGGATAAAAACATATAGCTGGTTGAGTAATGAGTGTGTCTGTAGACCCATTAGAGAAAAGAGTTCCAGGGAGGTAATGGGGACAGAAGCCATATTGTAGGGACTGGAGGATGAGTGGAAGGTAGAGAAGTAGACACAGTGAGGATAGTTTACTTTTTCTATACTATAGTTCTGACTATGAAAGAAAGGAGGAAAATAGTGAAGTGGGTAGTGTTGGAAATGCAGGATTAAAGGAAGAATACTTCTTTAACATGTGAGAAGCTTGAGTATGTTTTTATATATAAAGTCAATGAAAAGACAGTGATAATAATATAACAAACTGTATGTGGGGGAACTTCTGAACAATGGCTGTAGAAGCAGGTCTCATTTCTAGCAACTAAGAAATGATTTTTCCCTTAATCTTCTGTTATAATCACCACATTTTAGTTCTCAGGGTGACTTATGTAATTCTTACTTTATTCTCTAGGATTACTCAATGTCATTCAAGAAAGATGAAAACAGTTAAGGTATCTGAAGAGATCTCCTGAATTTTCTATTTTGTATCATCTAACTGACTAAAATATGTTTATTTGGGTTCATATTTCCCTCCTTGACTTCAGCATCTTTACCTTGCCCATCTATTGTTTTCCTTTGCATCGCCAACATTGTCAGCATAGGTTGTGTCTGTGGCCTAAATGATCTCTTAACTCTTCATCTGTTGAAATAACGATTCTACTAATATTACTTGATAGAGGAACAAGTAGTTGTAAAATCAAATAGTGTTTTAAAAATTATTTTCCATTCCCTGAAATATTTTCGTTAGGGAGGACAACCACAAACATTCTTTTTTCTTCCTTGTATTTCCACAGCTGGTATTACACTGTTCTTATCCACATTCCACATTGTCCTTCTACAGAGTTGTATTGATTAAATACAACTCTGCACCTTTCATTAGTTATTTTTCTTCCTTTCAATAACCTGTGCTCTTTCAATAAGTACTCCATCACATTTTCTACCTTTCTTCTCTGTTCCTTTGTTATATACAGTCACAGCTTCATTAATCAAGTTTGTTTGTCTGATTACCAAAACTCTGTTTTTATTTCTCCAACATTCAGCCTTGCTTACCTAACTATCTAGTGAACTTTTATATTTGAAGTGCTGTTAACCATTGCTGTTCATGCCCAAATATTTTATCTTATTGATTTACTTTTAGCGGTTGTAAAAAATTCAAACCTCAGAGAAACCAATATTTTTGGCTACTTATTCTGTTTCTTCATAGAAATTGAGAATCTTAGAGCAGCGAGGAATTTAGGATTCATATACACCAATCATTTTAAGAAATAGAGTAATAATTGTATAGAAATTTACAAATGAATTTGTTTCTTCACAACATTGGTCATGAATTAAGATACAGAAATGTTAAGTATTTGCCTAAGATAATACAACTAGAGAGTGATAAAACCTAAATCTTAAAGCAGGTCTTTTGAGACTCTGTAGTTGGCACATTTATATACTATACTACATTATTTTATTAAAAGTTAAATGGATGAATTTAATTTTCAAAAATTTTATTGGACATATAACCTACCTGCAAAAGCCTTAGTATGTGTGTAGCTTAATGGATTTTCTCATACTGAACATACCTTGCATGTAACCCTCATGCAGATCTCAAAGCAGAACACTACGAGAAAACCCAGAAACTCTCCTCATACCCACATCTAGTCTTTAGCAACAAACAATTTTTCACTTTATTTTGATAGTTTTAAGATTTACATAGATATATAAATGGGATCATATAGTATGTTAGAGAAGTCATTGGATTTTTAAGAGGATTCTCAAAGAAATTATCTAATATCTTGAGACCACTGAACACAGAGAGAGTATTCAGTGATCAAATGCTATTAATATTTATCCATCACTTCTTAGTTTAGAAGTGGGTAATCTGATTGTAGAAGAGAGTTCAAAATTCTCAGACAGAAGTAAACCTGGAGTAGGAAGAGCCGTTCATTCCACTACACTTTTTTGGCAGCCATATTTTATAATAAATTAGTTTCCTTTGTTCCAAGTCTGTGATCTCTATGTTGCCTTCTAGTCTGTAGATTAGTTTACAAAAGGAGGCATTGTACATGGCAAATAACCACCAGGCCATATTCAGCCAGATTTATCTCTCTCAGTAAAACAGTATCTTATAAACATTCTCTCTAAGGCATCACCCTGTTTATTTCTTTGTAAATTGCAAACTCATCCTATGGATGTCGTCTGTTCCATGTATCAATGCATTTCCAGAATTGGCCTACAATTGTTTACTTTCTACACTTTTTGTTTTGTTTTGTTTAATTTTGTCTTGAGTTTAAAGTTTCTATCTGCAGAAAGGTTGGCATGCTGGAAGCTTATTATGAATAAAAACATGTTTTGATATTTAAAAATTCTGAATAAATTCTGTATCACTAGAAAAGTATTTCTTTGGGTATTTTCTTAAAAATAGGATGTTAAAGTGTACATTTTAATAATAATAAAGAATTGTCAAATTAAAAATGTTGAGATCTATTTCCTACTATTTCCTTTGTAACACTCCTTTGTCCCTAGGCTGCTGTTATGTTTTTGCAAATTATTATTTTTGATCACTTTAACTAACAAAGATTTTAAAGATGGATAAGACACTTATAGGGAGATACTTAAGGATTAGTAGTATATGACTTATTGACTAAAAGACAGCAAAGACTCTGATAGTAACACAGATCCTGTATTTTCAGAAAATATTTGAATTAAAAATTCACTGATATTTTCTCAATCAAGAAAATTATCCTGTATATAACCCATTTTTCTTTTCCTTAATTACATTTTATATTTCATACTTACAAAAATGATTAGTGCACATTATGAGCAAATTACTTTCCAACTTCATTTTAATTAAGGATGCTATTTTTGGTGATACCAGAGCAGTGACACACATAACTCAAATAGCTTTGATATTTATATTTTGTTCCTCTCTTTTTATTTTAAAATGACTATTTTATTCCCTTCAAATTTATCAAAATCATGGTTCTCCTGGGCTCCAACTTAGTATGCTAAGCTTTATTTTAGAGCAGATTTTTGTAGTTGAGAACATTAGAGGTTTATAATGGCTAAGTCAGCAGACCTTTAACTATAGTTATAGTAAAGGGCATCTCAGGCGGAGAGATCATGCTCTCAGAAAAACCTCCACAGTAATATCTTCAAGCTAAAGAGGAACAAGAGCCCCTGATTGGCACTTTGTTACTTGAATGGTCCCCCACTGATGAGGCAGAACGGACATTAAGGATGATTTTAGCACAATCTAAAATCTCGCTGATGCCAAACTTAAAGCAGTGAAAGCCATAATGCCATTCCTAAAATATGCTCTGGAATCATGAAAGCTTTGTTTTCCAAGACACCCAGGACTTATTCTTCTTCCTACTTATTACTTGTAAAAGGTCCTCTTTATCATTATGTCTCCTGTCTTCCACTACTCAAGACAAACTAGGGAATCATCTTCATTTATATGCAGCACACTCTTTCTGCCGTTGGTGCCACAATATAAATGTGTTTTATTAAAAATTAAAAATATTGGTATTGCTTTCCATCAGAATGAAAAGTGAAGTCTCATTCTCATTTTCAGTCCTGTTTTCTCACTCCCATTCTTCTTGCATTGTACCTCAGGACACTGCTATTAACAGATAGGCTGCATTCCCAGAGACTTTAAATTATGTCAGCCCTTCTTGAACTCTCAGTCATGAGACAATAACAGAAGGCAAAGGACTTTTCAAAAAATAGGTGAGGAGATACCATGCTCCATTGGGAATAAACCCTTTTCTTGATCTTGTGTCAGAATGATGCTGAGAAAAATATATGTGGTGTCTTATCATCTTACAGCACATGGCTCTTAAAAGTCAAAAAGGCTATTATACATTGAAGAAAGTTAAAGGCTCAGAGAATTACTCCACAGTATCCAACTTTCTTTAAATAAATAAAAATAACAAGGCATATTCTGGATAGCATCCCCGTGGACGTTTGTCTGCTAGGACACATGCTTGTTTCCCTTTGTAATGCCAACTTTCAGGCTCTTGTTAGTATTTTTGGAAAGTAGAGAAGCATGTATTCTCCTAGTTGCCAAAATTGGCTCCACAGAGCAGCATGCTTTGCAATTTGAAGGTTAAATTCCTTTCAAAGAGACTTGTTGGAGCTGCTCTTCTCACTCCTATTAACTAGTGGAACTGTCTGACCTTTCTAAGTGCAAGTCAATATTCACACTGTCAGAGGAGTATCAGTGGGAGTAATCTTTTCAGTCCCGGCGAGAAACAGTTTGCCACAGGCAGATCATGACTAGAGAAGGGGAGTGGTGAACAGTGACATAAAACACTTTTAAGTGAATTCAAACAATGTCTTTGACACAGCTTGGAATTTTATCCAATTTTAGTGATAACAGTGCCTACTGGTCCCTCTAAACTGTAAATGTCATTTTGAAATAATAAAGAAATAGAATGGGAAATGAAGCCTGTTACATTGACTCATTCCCTTTTATCTGCCCAGGTGGCCTTACCCCCCCCCCAATATATATCTCTGAAGACCATTTAGAAATGAACATTATTATTTTTAATGGGTACCCATGATTCTTTTCTCCCTCCATGCAAAATCTAATACCAGGGTGAAATTTTAATAAACTTTGGAGAAGGGATTTTTTGCCTTTTGTGCCCCAAGTTGCCAAAAGAGCTTAACTTCAAAATGATCCTTTCAGGTAAGTTATTTTCCAATGTTATATTCACAAAATAAAAATATGGAAGGCTGTACTATAATGTGGGTTTAAATTCTGATTGCCTTTCTCTTGATCAATATATCCTTATATTGTATGTGTGATTAATTATACTATTACAGGGCTTAATTTTTTAAAAGCATCTATTACTAGGCTTATTTTTTTGAAGATTGAATGAACTATTTGGTTACCATTCTTATCAATAGATAGAATATATTTTAAGAACGAAAGAAATCTTTTGTTTTGTATTAATTATGTGTTGGTAGTAGTATTATCACAGTAAGTTTGAAACTATTTTTATTGATGAGAATGAATTGACAAAGGAAAGATCTTAAAGGGACTCTCAGTGAACACATTTAGGGCACACTAAGCAATAAAATAAACAATTATAGAAATAGCAGCATTATTCACAATAGCCAATTTATGGAAAAAATGTTTATCAATGGATGAGTGGATGAAAAAATGGTGTGTGTACATATATTATGTATATAATATTCAGCCTTAAGAAACAAAGAAGTTCTGACATTTGTGGCATGTGCATAAACGTGAAGGATGTAGGATAAGTGAAATAAGCCAGGTACAGAAAGATACATATTGCATGAAATTGCTTGTATGTGGAATCTAAAACATTAATAGTCAAACAGAGAAGCAAAGAGTAGAATGGTGGTTGCCAAAGGCTAAGGGAGAAGGGGGATCAATAGGGAGATGTTGGTCAAAATGGGAAGATGTTGATCAAAGCTACAAAATTTAAGTTCTGAGATAAATTTAAGTTCTGGAGATCTAATGGCCAACATGGTAGTCACGTTATTTGATAATAATGT
Organism: Cheirogaleus medius; assembly: GCA_008086735.1. Classification (NCBI taxonomy): domain Eukaryota; kingdom Metazoa; phylum Chordata; class Mammalia; order Primates; family Cheirogaleidae; genus Cheirogaleus; species Cheirogaleus medius. The sequence goes on along the minus strand of VBSM01002121.1, from coordinate 33,596,878 downwards.
ACCCTAAACTTGAAATTTGCTAAGGGAGTTGATCTTAAATGTTCTCATCACACAAAAAAGTAACTATACCAGGAGGTGGATATATTTATTAGCTTGATTGTGGGAATTATTTTTCAAAATATGCTTGTATCAAACATCATATTGTACACCTTAAATTTCTTATTTGTCAATAATACTTCAAGAAAACTGGGAAAAATAAATTATAATATTTGTCTCAGTCCACTCAGGCTGCTATAACAAAATAAGACTGGATAATTTATAAATAATAGAAATTCATCATTCTCAATTCTGGAGAGTGGGAAGTCCGAGGTTAAGGTGCCAACAGATTTGGTATCTGGCGAAGGCTCTCCCTTAAAGACTGTGCCTCTTGCTATGTCTTCACCTGGTGGAAGGGGAAAACAGGCTACCTTTCTTCAAGCCTTTTTTGTAAAATCATTAATCTCATTTATGGGAGCATGACCTCATGACCTAATAACTTCCTAAGGGCTCCACCTCTCAATACTATCACATTGAGTATTATGTTCCAAGATAGGAATTTTGGAGGAGCAGCAGCATTCAGAACATAGCAATATTGAATTAAAAATCAATCCTCGAATGCATAGTAACATTAAAAAAATTGCAGGGGTTTGAAGACAAATAGCTTTTTTGCAAAAGTATGTAAGGCCCAATAAACTATTAAATATAAAAGAAATTATAGAGATAGCAAACTACCATTTCACAACCACCATAGTAATAATAGATTCTGGAAAAAGTCCTCAATAGATGATAAAAACACTGAACAAAATATCTGAGAAACAGGATATTCATGCAGGCTCAATGCATCATTTCAAAAATTACTTATTAATTATAAAGGGAAAAAGTACCTTTTCAGATAAATTTGATGAAAAGCATTTTAACTAAGTGACTAAACTTAATATCACCTGTAATGTTATAAATTGACATCATACGCTTTGCAATGTAATGAACTAATCACACAAGTAGTACTTTTATCTAATATTCTTAACCTGAAACTAATTAAGAAGAAACAATATGATAATTAAAATTAAAATGCATTCTGGAAAACAACCTACAATAGACTCTTTAAAAATGTCAATATTCTATAATATTTTAAGCAATGTGGGAAGCTTATAGTTTAATGGAAACTAAAGAATATATGACAACTAAATGAAATGTACAAATCTTATTTAAAGTCTAGATATTTTTAAAAAGTTTATAAAAGACATCATTGGAATAATTGATAGTGGGAGAATTTCATATAGAGTGTATATTAGATAATAGTATTGTATCAATGTTAAATATCCTTTGTATGACAATTTTATTGTGGTTATGTAAGAGAATGTTTCTGTTCTTAGATGATTAATGTTTCATGCTGAATTAATTAGAGAGTGAAGTGTCACAATATTTGCAACTAATTCTAGAATGGTTTATTAAGAGAATAGAGAAAGAGAGAGAATAAATGTGGTAAAATATTAACAATTGATACATATAGGCAAAGGAAATATACTATTCTTCAAAATCAAAGAAGTTCTTTCAAAAAGTCTTTTGTTATAAAATTTGTGAAAAGATTTAAAAGTTCACTGATTTTCTTTACTCTGCTATATATCTCCTATAAGAGAATACAATGAACTTTATCAATTTTGTCGTACATTATATATCATTAGATTACTTGTATTAAGACATCTAACAAATTTCTGTTAAAACACATTCATTTATGTAGATGATTCAAATAATCATAGAAATTTAGAGGTATAATAATTTTGAATCAGAAAATCATAGAATCATAAATTCTCATTTTATATGCCAGTCTTTTGATCATCTTTTCTTGTTCTTGTATTTTAAACCTCTATCCATTTCTTTCCAATGGCATTTAATATGCTCTGATTTCCCTAAACTTAAAAAATAAAAAATAAACTCCTTTCTTTTACCTAAAGCATGTCTCCATATACTGCGTATCCTGATTTTCTCCTTCATATCTCAATCTTCTATTCACTCTCTTCTCCCGAGATCTTTTCCACACATGGGACGTACCACTCTACTGAAACACCAATGCACTAACTGATGACCCAGTGGGTACCTTCAAGTTCTTTCCCTTTTCTTGCTCACCCTAAGGATGACTTAACAAGGTCAACTGCTGCTTTCTTCAGGTCGAAAAAAAAAAGAGGGAAAAAAACAAGCAAAGAAGCAAAAAGCAATTTCCCTTAGCTTTCACATTTCTCTCACTACTTTCTTTTCTATTATTTTCTTTCCAATTTTTTTTGTCAGTCTGCTTTGCAGATTCTATAGGTTTCTGGCTTCTTAAATGTTTTTGTCAGATGTCTGTCCTACTGGTCTTTTCTCCTCATAAACTCTGTAATTGGATCCATGAACAAAAATGTCTTTTTGCAGTTCTCTTACGTTTCAAGTTCCCAGGCCAGTAAGATTTGCTGATCAGAACTTTGTAATTTTCTATTTCATAGATCCCATCCCTTTTGAGTTGCTTTTCATAAATGGTGGCCCTTCCTTGCAGTAAGGAGATAATCACAAGGCCTTCCACTACCTGTTTGTTCATAAAAGTCGGGTAAACAGCCTTCCACCTCAAATCTTGCCCAAGTATCCACTGAGCAACCTAATTTCCACCACCCACATGAACACAAGAGAGAAAGGATGACTGGTATTACCCTCCCCCCAAACTCGTTATACTACTAAAATCTCCATCCTAGGAGGGGCTTATCTGTCATTTTTGATCATACAGTATACATGCCCGTATGATCTCTCATTGTGCTTGTGTGGCCTGCATTCCACCCCAAACATGTAATGATGCTCACTCACTTCCTGCATTATTCATTTCACCTTTAGAAAACCCCTTGATCTTGTCAGTCAAAGAGGTAGATTTGAGGAAGTCCTCCCACCTCCTGGTTGATGTCCTCCACAGTTAATTTCTTTTCTTCCTTGACAATCTTCCTTGTCTCAGTAATTGGCTTGCTATGTGGCGAGCAACTGAGCCTAAGAAATAGACCCCTCTGTGGGTTTGTTAACAAGTCCATGAGCTATTTTATCCACCTTGTTTTCAATGATCATCTGTATGCTGGTGCCTACAAAATCTTAGCCAGATAAATACCTGAACTAATTATTTTAGTTTACTATATAAGACACCTACTTCTGGACATCTTGTAGAAATCAGACATTGAACATGTCTAGGATTTTGTACTTCTATTAATGTTCCCTATGCTAATGGAAATGATTTTTAATCCAAAAATATTTGTAAAGTGCCTAGCACATTCCAGTTTCTTTCTTAGAAGATTGGAGTATATCAGTTAACAAAATAGATAGATTCTTGACCAAGCAGAGCTCACATTTAGTTATCCAGGCCAGAAACTAGAAGGGAATCTTTAACATATTCCTCTTCTCTACTGCCCCATCAAATCAGCATATGCCCTGATTTCATATTTTATTTGCTCATTTCTCTCTGAGGATAAAAAATTTGTATTCTTTTTTTGTCCATAATATTAAGTAATTACCAGAATAACTTTTAAACGTATGCCAATAAATTTAAACCCATAGCAATTGGTCAATTGCAACTTCATATCAGTAACCATGCTTCTGAAAGCCAATTAGTAGCAGCCAATTATGAATAGCTACGTTCTACACACCCTCACTTCTGAAAGTCTGCCAATTTCTGAACATTTTCTTGTATTAATTTTCCTTTGTTTCACTTTGCTTGTATATCAAATCAGTAATTTGTTTACTTCAGAGATACTATATTCTACATGCACAGCTCTCCCTTGACTAACAGGAATAAATTCAGGGTTTTTTTTAATTCCTGGTATTAAAGTTTGGTTTCTTTTATTTACATTTCTATTCTCATTATCATTTCTCTAAACTATAGATAAATATATCCACCTGAGTTATTGCAAGAGCCCTTTCATTTGTCTACCCAGAACTATCATTTTCTCTTTAATCCATTCCTCAAGCCTCAAAAAATTCATTTTATTTAGTCAGTGTGACCCTGATACCATAGGTACAGAAGTCCTCAACAAAATACAAGCAAATGAATTCTAACAACATATAAAAAATTACACATCATGAACAAAAGGATTATATCCCAGGAATATTGGATTGCTTTAACATATTCAAATCAATCAAAATAATTTATGTTATTAGAATAAAGGAAAAAAAGAGCATGGTCATCTCAATTGATGTAGAAAAGACATTTGACAAAATCCAATATCCTTTATAATTAAAAAAAAAAACTTGATAAACTAGAAATAGAGCTTCCTCAACCTTATAAAGATTTATAAAGGAAAACCCACAGTTAAAATTATGTTTAATGTGAAAGAACAAATACTTTCCCACTAAGATCAAAAACATAGATGAGAATATCTACTCTTGACACATATTTAACATTGTATTGGGTGTTCTAGTGAGAGCAACTGGACAAGTAGAAGAAATAAACAGCATCAAGATTAGAAAGGAAAAGTAAAATTATCTCAATTTATGTGTAATAGATGGCCTGATTTATAGAGTTGTTCCTCATTATCTGTGTGGGATTGGTTCCAGGATCCTTGCAGGATCAAAATTCATGCTCAAGCCCTTCATATAAAATGGCATAGTGTTTGAATATAATGTATGCACATCTTCCTCTATACTTTACACAATCTCTAGATAACTTATAGTACCTAATATATATGTTATATAAGCAGTTGTTATGCTATATATCATTTTAAATTTGCATTTTTTTGTTGTTGTGGTATTATTTTCCCAAATATTTGCAAGCATGATTATTTGAATCCACAAATGTGAAATGAGTACAGAGGGTTGATGATACCTAGAAAACCTGGTGTAACCCACAAAAACAAACATGCAAACAAATAACTTTTAGAACTAATAAATTAGCTCAGCAGGGCTCTACAATATAAGATTAATATAGAACAATCTATTATGTTTCTATAGACTAGCAATGAACAATCTAGAAATGATATTAATAAAACAATTATATTTGTAATTATATCCAAAAATAATAAGGTATGAGTATATTTAACAACAGAAGTTTAATATTTGTACACTAAAAACTATAAAATATCAATGAAAGAAAATAAAGAAGCTTTTAAAATGAAAATATATCTTATGTTCATAGATTGGAAGACTTATTATCATTCAGATAGCAATATACTCTATCCAGGAGTCCTCAAACTTTTTAAACAGGGGGCCAGTTCACTGTCCCTCAGACCATTGGAGAGTGCGCACTGTAGGCCCCGGACAAGTCGGCTGCTAAGCAGGACAGGCAGCGGCAGCAAAAACACCCGGCAGGCCGGATAAATGTCCTCAGTGGGCGGCATGTGGCCCGCGGGCCGTACTTTGAGGACGCCTGCCTAGATTGACATATAAATTTATCACAATCTATATGAAAACCTCATTTCTCTGCTTTTTCAAAAATTGGCATATTAATCCTAACAACCAAAACCATCTTGAAAAAAGAGCAAAGTTTGCGGACTCACATTTTGATTTGAAAACTTACTACAATGCTATAGTAATCCAAAGTCTATAGTATTAACATAAGGACAGACACATAGAACAATAAAATACAATTGGGGTTCTAGAAATAAACCCATATATTATGGACAATTGATTTTTCAACAAGTGTCCTAAGACCACTTAATGGGTGGAAAATAATCTATTTGACAATTGGTGCTGAAATGACAGGATGTTCACATGCCAAATAATGAAATTAGATGCTCCTACTTCACTCTGTATAGAAAAACCAATTCAAAATGGATAAATGACCCATATTTAAAAGATTAAACTATGAAACTCTTAGAAGGAAACATAGGGAAAATCATTTTAATCTTGGATTATACAATGATTTCTTAAATAGGATAACAAAAGAATGAGTAACAAAAATATATAGATAAATTAGACTTCATAAAATTTAAAAAATTATGTTCTTTAAAGGACACAATCAAAGATGTGAAAACAGAAGAGATTTTTCTCCATAATATCTAAAGAAATCTTACATCCTAACAATAAAAAACAAACTATCACAATTTAAACACAAAGACTCAAAAAGACATTTTTCCAAAGAAGATATAGAAATGTCCAACAAGCACAGGAAAGATGTTCATCATCATTAGTCATAAGGGAAATGTAGGTTAAAATTACAATTTGATACCACTTCACATCCACTAAGATGGTTAAAATTTTTTAAAAAGATAATAACAAGTACTGGCATGGCTATGGATAAAATAGTATCCCTCATCCATTTTTAGTGGTAATGTAAAATGCTGCAGCTACTTTGAAAACAGTTTGGAAGTTCTTCAAAATGATAAACCTACAGGTGCCATATAATCCAGCAAACCTACTACGAGGTAAATATACTCAAGTAAAATAAAAATATATCTGTACAACACCTTATACATAAATGTTCACGATGACATTATTCATGATAGCCAAAAACAGAAACAACCCAAATGTCCATCAACTGATGAATGAATAAACATGTTATATCCATAGAATGGAATATTATATACATAAAATATATTATATATACAAAATATATTATATGATTCCATGTATATTATATCCAGACAAGGCAAATACATAAAGGCAGAGATGGATTAGCAGTTGTTAGAGGTTGAAGAGAGGAGGGAATGGAGAGTGAGCATTAATGAGCATGAAGTTTCCTTTTAGGATGATGAAAATATTCTAGAATTAGATAGTAGTTATGGTTAAACAACTTTGTGAATCTCTTAAAAACCATTCAACTTTACATTTTAAAGGGTGAATTTTATAGTATGTGATTTATTTCTCAATACGTGTCATAAAAATAAAATCAACCAGAGTAATTTATCTAAAATGAAAACTAACCTTGTTAATCTTATCTTGTTTAACACTTTCCACCAACCTCACCTTGTCTTTAGGATAAGCTGCAATGCCCTTAACTTGGGTTTCACAGACTCTACATATGGTGATCTCTATGTAACCCTAATTTGATCCTCCACCCCAACCATGTACACATCAAGCTCTATGCTTCTGTCATATTAAAACTCCTTCAAGTTTACACCTGGAGGATTATGAGTTCTCTGTATTCAGTTCCTTCATACAGCCCTTCTCTCTTACCTATCATATCTTCTAACTTTTATTGCATCTCCAAATATCACCTTTTACTGTACTATGAAACCTTCTTTTTCTCATCATTCATTATTAATAAGTTACATATGCTTGCTCAGTTATTTCATAGGATTCTAATAGGTGCTAAATACTTGACTATAATTGACTGTAATTGCTTCTTTCTGTCTCTCCCACTAGACTGGAATTTTCTGCCTCTCCCATTACTGGAAGATATATGAGAGTAAAGACCGTGTCTTTCCTGGTTCCCTTTTCATTCCTAATGCTAGAATTAACCAAACACATATTTGTTGAATGAGTGAATCAATGGATAATCTCATTCTAGTGTTCTTTTTGCCATACTTTTTTGGATGATGGCTTTAGTAACAGTTCTAATTAATGAAGCTGGACAATTTTCCTATAAAGTATTACATTTTTCTTCTATAATTTTTTAAAAATTTGTATGACATATTTATGAAGTTGCAAAACCGATGCCTCATTAGTGCACATTACAGTAGGACTGTCACTATGGTTAGACTTCTAACCATTCTAAATCTCTGTGCATTCATAGGCACCTTTAGCCTTCATTGACAAAAAAGCTTAATCATCTGAATAATTAACTTCTTCTTAATTAAACTAGTAGTAACAGTATATATAAGTTTGCACAGCATCATAGAGCTTGAACAAGAATTTGAACTTTCTTTTAAAAATGACTGTATTTTTCCCTTCCAACATCCAAAATTATTTTGTTTAAACAAGTCAAATTCCATTAGCCTGTTTCTACTCAAAGGTAACTATGCAGAAAATAAGATTCCATAGACTGCCTATAGGTTTTTAAGTCATCTCTATCTAGTTTATTATAATAAAAACATATGTGTCAGCATATTTTCAGGTGGGCTATATTAGTAAAACAGTTAACCACAAAGATGGTAGGATTCTCATTTGAAAACAATACCAGTAACAACAACATGTTCATCTGACAAAAAAGCTGTTAATAATATATACAAAATAAGCAAATAAGAAAATGAACCTAAAATTATACTTAATTATTGTTTCAGTATTCTCCCTTATTTAGAAATGATGTAGGTTTCTAAGGAATATCCATTAATTAAATCAATTTTAGCATTAAAAAAATTTTTAAGAAACAAATGTAAGTTATTGAATGTTTGGTGAGGAATTATTTCCAGTAATCCCTGTTGTCATGTTAGACATTTTTGTCTCAGGTCAGGCTGCTTTTAGAGAATGAACTGAATATATCAAATGACTACAGCTTGTAATAAAAGGAATAAAGAGTGTAATAATGAAGCTACGCACAAGATTACCAAGGTTCAGCTCTTGATGCCAGTGTTTAACTTCAAAGCCTTGTTTAGACTCAGATTAAATAAATTCTAAAATCTTGAACACTGTATTCCAAAGTCCCCATGATCTAGATATACTATTAAATTGTTATCTTAATACATTGACTGCCACACCAGAAATAAAAAAGTTTTCCCTGGGGCCATGGTGTTTTATTATGAGAAGAGAACAAAAACAAAACAATCCTTTCTAATTTAACAAAAAATGTGTTATTTCTTATTTTTTCTGTGCATGAGTTATATGCAATTAAATTGTCAATATTAATTGTAACAAAAAGAACATCAACAAGATTTTCACAAACCAACTGCAGTTACATATGCTTCACAAGGCCCCAGGGCTCAAAACTAATGTGAGTTAAATACAACTCATATGGCAGTTAATGTGTTAAGTGTTACTTCTGCTTTTGCACTCCAGCCGAAATGATAGAAATAAAGATAGGGAAATGGTTTAAAGAAAAAACAGCATTTAAGAATTTGTCCACTTCCTCCACATTTTCCAGTTTGTGTGCATAAATATTTTTGTAGTATTCATAAAGTATACCCTGTACCTCCATGGCACCAGTTGTAATTTCTCCTTTATTGTTCCTGATGGA
>VBSM01002121.1:33548473-33587750 GCA_008086735.1 Cheirogaleus medius | reverse complement strand
AAAAAAAAGAACAGCATTTAGAATGTATTCCTTTTAGAACAAAAGCATTTGACCATGTTTTTAGGTAGGATGTAAGGTGTAAGACCAAAGGAAAAATGAAATTTGCAAGCAGGTAATATCAGTCGAAAGCCATTCCAGACAGAAAGAGCAGAGCAAGCACCTAGAGAGGCACCCAAAAGCACAGGACATCTTAGAGTAAAATGAAAAGTATTTTTTTTTATTTCAGCATATTATGGGGGTACAAATGTTAACTCACAATACAAAATTTCCAAAAGGAGAAACACACAAGCCATTACAATTAAAAATTAGCAGAAATAAAAGACAGAAAATAAGACCATGCAAAAACAACAAATATTGAAATTTAGAAAGAAAATATAAGTGAAGCATATTTAAAAGATCTAATTAAATACTAGTGGTGAAGATATAAAGTAAGATGCTTTGAAAACATATCTAACATTATTTGATAAAGACAAAATAATTTTCCACATCTCACAAGTTTGTATTAGAAAAATATTCCAACTGGAACTAAGATTTCAATGTAGAGTGCAAAATGGTGAAAGTACAAAAGGGATCATGGAATAATATTTTATAATCTCTGAGTGTGGTAAGTTCTTTCTCAATAAAAATTCCAGAATTCATTAAAGAAAAGGCTAAAAAATTCCTCTGTGAAAAGTAGAAAAAAATTCTGCATGGTAACACCCAATAATAAAAAAATGGAAAAAAATTGAAAATCATATTACAGAAAAAAGGTTAACCTCCTCCCCTCCATATTAATAAAAATGTCTGCAAATTGAAAATAAAAAGACCAGAACTCAAAATACTGTGAGTATTAGATGGGAACAAATTGTTCTCAGGAACAGAAATACAAATGATTTTTAAACATGAAAAAATGTTCCACTCAGTCAATAAAGGTCATTCAAATTAAAATGATCAGGACAAAGTGAAGTAAAACTCAGCAAAAATCAAGCAGCGGGAAGAGGGAGGACAGGATGGGCAAAAATCTACCTAACGGATACAATGAACACTATCTGGGTGATTGCCACACTTATTACTCTGACTCTAGTATAACAAAAGTGATCCATGTAACCAAAAATATTTGTACCCCTGTAATATTTTGAAATAATAATAAAAAATACAAAAAATGATCAGGAAATACCATGTCTCACATATCAGATGGTAAAATTGCAAACATCTGATGCTACTTTGTACTATTTAGACTGTGGGGTAATAGAACCTAGCATACATTGCAAATGGGACCACAAATGGGACAATTCTTAATGCAATTTGACAGAATTATTAAAACAACAGATTCATATAAATTCTGACCCAGCAAAATTCCCTATATGATAATTGATTTGTATTAAATTATTTATTGAATGATTGCTAGTAACGGCATATTTTGAATAAATAATCTAAGTATCTACCATTAGAGAGCTGAACAAATAAATCAAGGTATTTTCACAAAATGGAATAATAGGCATCTATTCAAAAACACAATAAGGAAGCTTCTTATGTACTAATAGGATACCACATTAATATGTTATTAAGTGCAAAAAAAAGTAGAAGAATAGAGTCTATTGTATGCTAATGTTTGTGACAAACAAAAGGGTGAGGAGACATTTTAATTGCCTTAATAAGCATAAAAAGTCTGTAATATATAGCATTAACAGAAAGATAGTATTAATAGTAGGCAACAGGAATTGGATGAATGGGGTTCAGGTCAGAGTTTTCTTAATATATCTTTGTATCATTAAAGGTCATTCAGGAAAGGAAATTCAACAGATTATTCTACTGAAGAGATTTCTAACCAAGATATTTTAAACAAATATGAGGTGAAGTTGAAGAAATTAATAAAGAAAATTGAGGCACCTAGAGATTATTGACAGTGGAAAGCCATTATCATTCCTGCTATTGATGGAAAAGGGAAGGAAATGATTTCATAGAAGCTCAGTGAGAACTACTAGAAGAAAGGACAAGAACAGATCTGTGATTGTAGTGGGACAAAGTACTTAGCAAAATCCTGATGATGCGTAGGGAGGAAAAGTTGAAAAATATTCATATTCCTCTTCCCTTTAGCTCTCTAATCTCCCTACGCCTTTTATTATACAAACTCAATCAAAAGCCAGATGACAAGGAACCCTGGTAATGTATCCCATAAGGTTAAGCCCTGGAGCACAAAGCAGTAGAGAGAAAGATAAGAATATATGAAGAGGTGGATTACAGATGGAAATACACAGCAAAACCATTTTAAAAATGTTTCTTTGTTGTTCAAATCATGTGAATATAATTACTATTAAAGAAAATATATTTTATAAAGATGTACACATATAAGAAATTATTTATGATTTAAGAGTATTATGTTGTTAAAGTAAAGTATTGATAAATGTCATATCATCAAAATTTAAAATTTTGGTTCATCATAAGACACCATTAACCAGGTTAAAAACAAAATCTTCAGATTGAGAGAACAGATTTACAAGGCAAATGACTGACATCATATTAGTAAAAAGGATATGTAATGGCCTTCTAAAAATTGATTAAAAATTATAAACAGCCCCAAACTGAAATGAACAAAGATTTAGAAGCCCAATTTCAAGAAAATGAAATGAAAGTGATCGAAAAGCATAGGGAAAAAAAGCATGCTCAAAATCATCATTAATTATGCAAATGTAAATTAAGATCAGAATTAAACATCATGCTGCATATAGATTTAAAAAAATAAAAGTCTGATGATTTTATGTTAGCAAGACTTTGGCACAAAAGTAATTCTTATACATGGCTTGTGGATATGTAAATAACAGAACCTTTGGAAAGCAATTTAGCAATATCTAGTTAAAGTTGAAGGTTTACATTCCCTGTGAACCAGTAATTCCATCTTGAAATACATCACCCTAGGGAAACTCTCACTGATTTGCACCTGAAGACATGCACAAGAATGTTCACTACAGCTTTGTTTGTAGTGGCATAAATTATGGCAAATAGCTTGAATAATTATAAATAGGACAGTGGAAATTGTGCCATATTCATACAATAGAAGAGTGGACGGCAATGAAAATGTGAATTAAAGCTACATCAAATGTAAATATTACCAAAAAAGAAATTGCTAAACATAAAGTTTAGCAGCATGCAAAATAATATTATATATTGTTTAAATATAATAAGACTAATACTATATTCAGGATAGAGATTAACTCTATAGCATGGAAGATGAGTACATAGAAGATTTGACTGTTTGAAAATGTTCCTTTTGTCTTAAACTGCAAGATGAGTATGATGGTGTTCATTATTTTTTATAAGTACTTAAGAATATCTGAGATATAAGTGCTAGTAGGTCATTTTACTATGCTCTGACACATATTGTCAGAGTCTACAACTACTCTACAAATGTCATGATATTAGTCACTGCTATTACAGTAGAAATGACTGATGCAATATCAAAACTAATGTAGATTAACAAAATGAAAAATAGTGTTAACTAATAATAAGACTGAAAAATATAGAGGATCTTAGAACTAATAACATGCAGAAATGTTTAAACCCAGCTCTTTCTGAATACAGGCTTTTCTATTGATTCTCAAATCCTGCTCATAATTTCCAGCTCCACATTCTGTTGACATCTCATATCTGTCTTTCCATTTTCTTTATTGCCTTTCATATTTCCTTTGCCATCTTCTGTGTCATTCAAGCATAAAAACTTTATATAGTTTTTACTTCGTTTTTTTTTCTTGCTCTCCACATGCAGTAAGTTAGTTCCATAAGCCCTTTGTACTCCTTGCCATCTTCCTCTTCCTCTTGGAATCACTTCTTGTAAGGCTGAAGAAATCATATTTTAATGGGGTCTTTTGCTTCCAGCCCCTTCCCAGTAGCTTAATTACCAAAGTAATCTTCCTAGAGCCTAAGTACAATCTTACGAAGGTCCTGATCTGACATGTCTATCTATTTTAAGGCCCTGCCACAGCTTCTTTACTGTATTACCAATCCACTGTGATCTTCTATATACCTTTTCAGACCACATTCAGCTTTGTATCTTGATGGCCTTTAATTTCCATTTGTGAGTGCCATTTTTGTCCTGGTTAGAGAATGTCATTGATTTATGGTTTATATGAAACATAGCTTAATTTCTGTTTTGGGGTACCTGCATATTAAAATATTTTTAGTCTGTTGTCCACCATATATTTTAACATCTCCTCTGTCACTGAAGACTTTTTCTAGCTTGTTTAACTACCTGCTTATTCTATGGTGATTCAGCAGTTGATTTTGAACTTCATTACATGTAGTCAGCAATACCAGGTCCTTTATATAACAGTTACATTTAATTGTAATATTTTCTCCCACTTTTTTCCTGTCTTATATATACAATTCCACAACCTTTTTGTATCACAGCAAATTCAGAAGATTGTAATATTTATATTTATATGAACTAATATCATAAATAAAAGTAGATGCTGCAGAGATGACCAAGGTGAGAGCTCCTGCTGATGCAGGCAATTTAGAGGCACATTTTGACAAACAGGTAATTCATTCAAGACATGCACATCAGTTGCTGAAACTCACCAGTTAGGAAGATTTTCCCTATACAGGTTGATCATCCTAAATCTGAAAAGCTGAAATTTGAAATGCTCTAAAATCTGAAACGTTTTGAGCACCAACATGACACTCAAAGGAAATGCCCATTGGAGCATTCCAGATTTCAGTTTTTTGGATGTGGGATATTTAACTAGTAAGAATAATGCAAATATTCCAAAATCAAAAAAAAAAATCTGAAATTTGGAACAATTCTGGTGCAAAGCATTTGGGATAAAGGACACTCAACCTGTATGATATATTTGATTATCGGATACTATAGATAATTCAATCTACAAAAGGAAAAAAAGCCACAAAAACTTTATCTTTTAACATTTTAGTATTCATGGCACTATGCCAGGCCTATCAATACTCACCAATATTACTTTTTCTTAGGCTTATGGGCATAGGAAGGATACCACTCTCTACTACTTAATAATTAATTATCAAGGGGATTATTCCTACACGCCATTGTACCTCCATTGTAAGATGCCACTGATTATAAAACATTCCATCTCTTTAATAATAGCAGGTTGGAAAAGCATAAAAAACAACATTATGTTAAATTCATATATTGGTTTTTGATACTCCCTAATTTCAGAAATGTTTAAATGAAAAGTTATGTCTATTTTATAATCAAGGAAATGCAGTGTGTAAGAATTAGCCATTTATTTAAAAGTGATTGTTTATATCTTGTATTTTTTTATTTCCATGTGACATTTTCTGGTGGACAGAAGTTTTTAATTTGCTTCTTCTAAGTGACAAGCCTGGAATGGCTGCTAACCAAGTTAAAGTTAAATTCAGTCTTCACGTTCTTACTAAAAGACATGTAGAAAATACCCACGGTTACAGGACCGGATAGGATTCCTTTCCAATCCTAGTACATACAGTGGTCCTTTCTGTACATGTGTGATCGCCATTAAAAAGAATGAGAGGTGCATATGTGTGTGCATGTGTTGGTGCACACATATACTGCACTTGCGAAAGACAAGTTCATTGTACATTACATGTACATTATCACATAGAGTTTCGATATTCTGAATACTATTAGTGGCAAAACATTGATTTTCTTTTTTCCTAAGGACCCGCTAGGGTTTCATCACTGAGAATTCCAGATGGAGAAGGACTGCTTTCAGGCTCATGAATGGAAGTCCGCCAAAGTTTAAACTAAGTGAGGAAGACCTCAGCAGTCCCCTGGAGGACTTAAAAAACATATTTACACCTCCTGCTTTGCCAACAGTGACAGCAAAACAAAGTATTGCTCTCTTCACACAGCATAATGGAAGCATATTTAACTGAGGGGAAGTTAAAAACAACAACTGCTCAGATTACATCAGAACAAGGCATTTTAAGAAGGCTCTCCTTTTTTCTCTGTCCCTTATTTTTTCAGAGACAACAGAATATTCTCCAGCTTATTTTCTAACTCTCCCCAATCTCATTCTAAACAATATACTGAGCTTGGAAGGAGCTCTTTCCTAATACCTTTTCTACAGTCTTTCCAAAAAAGTGAAAATCAAGAGTTTACAATTCCCGAGCAAATATATCATTGACATATTGTGATTATCAAAGCGGTGAAGACATGAAGCTGGCTTCAGTAATATGTTTAGCTCTCACTCCAAGGTTAACAGAGGCAGTACTGAGTTCATGGAAATGTTATTGAGAAGAGTCATAATAACCAACCCATCTACACTGTTCTTGTTTTGTTCATTCAAATCCTTGGGGGGCTGGGGGAGTGTTGAAATTTCAGGAAAACATTTCATGCATTTTAACTCATCTTTCTTCTCCTTCTACTAACTTAATCATATATTTATTTCTCATGTTGCATTTCATGTTGCAAATTTTCTAACCTGCACTCTGAATTCTTTAGAAATCCAACCCATATGATGGTTTCATGAATTTCAGCAGTCCTGTAAACAACTGTAAGATTTCCCTACTGTGGACACAATATCAAACCCAAGTCTGTGGAAGTAAAAATCTATACTTTAATTATGCAAGATATCCTTTTGTTTAAATTGTGTCATAAAATGATGCCAATACATATCTCTGATAGAATCCTTTAATCTTCAAAATGGAAGAACCCTTAATGATCTTATAGTTCCCCTCCCCCACAAAATAAGAGACTTGAGCCTTTTTAATTGCCCAAGGTTACTTGATTAGTTCATGTTAGATTAATCAATATAGTTCAAGTTTCCTGATTTCTAACAAAGTGCTTTGCATACCACAGCTTTAATTTAGGACATATTTATTATTTCTCAGATGCCCTTGTTATAATTTACCACAAGTGAATACTCTCAGTTTTGAAATCAATTCATCCCCAATGGTGAAAACATAATAAAAATTCTCAAAATATGGCAAATAACCAGAATCAATTCTGGATACTAGCAAATTAACAAGCAGTTCAAAACTGGACTGGTGGATACTTTCTAGCAACTGATGATAGAGTCAACTCATGAAGTTACAAAGAGAAGGGACTGCCAAATGCTGTTAAAAAATCAAGGTGGTTTGCAAAAAGACACTCCAGGTACGTCATTGCTGAATATTCACTCCCCAATTGTTCATACAGATTGTATAGTACTCTTTCCCACTCTCCTGTGCATCCTCAGGCTGGATGCTGACTTTTTGTAAATTATTTTCTCTTTAAAGGACATCAACCTTCATCTTCATTTAATTTTTAGGCTCCACATTTTTGTAGCCCACATAATGCCACTCAATTAGAGGAAATGTTCAGAATTTTACTGGATAATCAGATATTTCCATCAATTCTATTTATTTATCCATAACAAAAAAATGTGCATTAAATATAACACAAAAATATTTATTCAAATGTGAGTTACCATGGGCCTTGAATTACTCTCTTTCAGTAATTGAGTTGGTCACTCATGATTCTCCATTTGCTCTTGAAATACCCAAAAACTTACAACAAAGGATTTGTTATTTGTAAATTGACTAAAGCAAAAAGAGGCAAAGATGATAGAAAATATTGAAGCAATATTAAAAAAATGAGAGCCAGATATATACATGGCCAATGACTCTAGAAACCTCAGAGGGATGATTTCTACCTGGCAGTGAGGAAAGCTGATGAAAAATCTGATGTTATCCTACGGAACACTCAAAAGAGCACTGGGTGCCTCTGGAAGGAGGAGTAAATGTGAAACCAAAACAAAAAGTTTGTTGAAAGTTCAATATTTAAACTTGGACCTTCTCCCTCTTTTGTGAGCCAGGACTCAGCTGTCAATGCTATTTATATATTTATGAATTATATATAGGGAACATTGATGTAATCTAAATGGCAATCACAATACCACTATATTGGGTGATTGTGGGTTTAAGAAGTATGTGTGTGGAAGGGGGCTCAGGAGGGGTAGAAAGGAGATTATAAAGTCTCATCTCCCATGGAGGAAGTCAATAGAGAATGCCTAGAAGTCAAAAATCAAAAAGTAATAATATGAGTATTTATTTAGGTATATGGAAATAATGATCAAAAGAATAAATTAAAGAGTTGAAAGTGGTTGCCTCTGGGGAATGGTAAATTGAAGTGGAAATTAGGAGACTGTTGATTTTTGTCATAAGTCTTATAGTACTACTTGATCCTTTAAACTATCTGCAACTATTACTTAGATAAAAATAAAAAACAAAAGAAATTTCATCAAATAAATTTGACATTATACTCCCATAAGAGTACTTGAAGTGCTGATATTCCATGTTGTATTTTGATTGTAAACTCATATTTTTAATAGTCAACTGAGCTGAAGTTACATTTATGCCCTTGTTTGACTCTCCCTGGCTTTACTACCTATAAAATAGATATTATGGAGTGTAGATTTTTCTTGCATGAATGTTTTGAGGAGATTTGACATAGAATAAGATAGTAGTGTAATCTATTTGGATCAACTGTAAGTAATTTAAATTTTATACATTAATCAATCTTGGGAAGAGAAATAAATGAGACCATTAGAGATAAATGATTTGTAGGAGAAATTTCTACTGGCAAATAATCATAATGATAGGAGAGTCCTTTAGTACTATCATATGCTTAACAGAGTCATCCAACTATAATAATTTTATTCTTTTATTCACATCAAATGAAAATAGGGGCTATACATAAATTTTAGTGCAGATTTATTTCACAGAAATTTGAAACATCTTTATAGAAATATCCTGGGATATTTTCATAAATATATCATGCTGCATGATAGTTTCATTAATTTAATTTGAAAAGGTAACAGCATGACAAATTTTTAATTTATAAAGTATTTTAAAAATATGTCTCTGATTTTTGTTTTGTTTTGTTCCATTTTGTTTTGGCATGTCATTGTTATATTAGCCTGTCACCACTTAGTCTAAATGACTGCTGTCAACACAGCCAACAAGCCAAGGATCATCCTTGATCTTCCCATACACATGCTACACAACATTTTCCTTATCATCAGCTCCAGAAAATGCTATTTATCAAGGCCCCTCAGACAAAGCTACCCTAGGATAGATTGAGAAAGACTCAGAATCAATTTTAAGAGTACAAGAGAAATCTGGTTGAGATAAATATGATAGAGAGATTCAAAGGGAGAAGTAAATCATTAAAGAGCTGATGTATAAAATGGGGGGATATAAGGGATTTAGGGCATTCTTTTTCATACCTCAAGTCTTTTTTGTTTTTCACTCATTGCAGAGGAAAATTCAAGTTGCTCTAAGCTCTTTACAATTTCCTGTATATTAATATATCAATTATTGATAAGAAAGTTTATTATTTTACTCAATTGCACAATTTCTTCTTGACAACATTAGGTTACTATAAATCCTCAGTATTTCTATCAGATTATTCAGTCAAGTTATTTTTAAAGAGAATGATATATTAAGTTAACAGTTCTTATTATTAGGGCTAAAGATTAGTTTAGATCAGAAGTTAGAAACTTCTTTCTGTAAAGGGCAAGATAATAAATATTTTAAGCTTTACAAAACATACCATGTCTGTGGCAATTACTCAACTCTGCCATTTAGCCTGAAAGCAGTCAGAAATTAAAAACAAATGAATGAGCATATCTATGTTCTAACAAATGCGTATCTACAAGATAGGCAACCATAGAATTTGGTTCATGGGCTTCAGTTGGCCAGCCCCATGACTTAGATGATATGGTAGCCAGGGAATCAAGGATGACAAAGTATCATAGCTACTACTTCCCAAGAAGTCTCCAAGAACATACAAAGTAGTAGTAGTCATATAGAAAATTAAATAACAGTTTAGGAGGGTGAAAGATGGGCAATTTCCAATGCAGAGCCATGGACCCACCTGGCTGAATGACATAAATAAGCCTATGGGCAGGAACAAGGGTTACTTTTTTATCTACAGTGCAACAAAATATGATGCTTTGGGTATTATTGATCTCCTTCTGCTCACATGCTACAAAAAGTGGAAATAGTGGCAATCATGAAGAGACAAAGAATGTTGCCATGACTCCTGAAGACAGGGGGGACCCTCCCTAAGCCACCCATGATGAATGGAGTAAAGAGGGGTGGAATAAGGCAGCTCTACTGACAGGAATCACCACAATTTAATTTATTCACATAGCTTGATACTCAGAAACACTACAGAAGAGATCATCCATAGATTAGATCTAGTCTTATTCTTTCATTATTTGCTGCATATCTGGCAAATTTATAAACATTTTTAGGTCCCAGTATTGTTATCTTAAAGGTGTGATAATATTAAATCAACTTTACCTGAAGCCTGTTCCTCGACACACTAGGTAAAGGATGTATGGATTAAAAATAAAACAAATAAGTAACAAATAGTAAAGGATACTTGGTCAAATAAGTTTGAAAACTCTTTTTATTTTTGGAGGCACTATTCAAAGATGCATTCATTATCTTTTACCTGGAATAATGTCATAAGCTTACTTGTCTGAGCCATATCTCTACTTTACCCTCTCCTCTAAAATATTTAATACATGCACTCGAATGAGAATTATCTTTTCAAAACATAAGTATAATTGTGGTCATCCATTGCTCTAAACAGATCCAAACCTCTTCCTTCTGTTAGCTTCAAGTATCATATCTTGCTGCTTCTACCTATACTCCAACTCTCAACTTTTATCGTTGATGAACTTTTGCTCTACATTGGGCATTGTTCCTTGTAAATGCTGTGTTCTTTACACCATATGGTCAATTTTTCCTTTGTGTGTGCAATTACTACTAACTGAAATGCTTTTTCTTCTCAGCTGCCCCCATTGTTGTCCAACAGATCTCAGCTTTATCTTAAATTCCTTAGAAAATCTTGGACTGATCTCCTCTCGACTTGTATAAATCAGCCTAATATTCATTCTCTTAGCACTATCTACTTTAGTATCATGTATCTCTTTTATTACCACACAGTTATCAAAGTATTTTGTTTTATATTCATTTACGTAATTATTTGATTAACATCTATCTCCTCACTAAACCATAGGGTAGATATCCTGTTTGATTTTATGAACATAGTGTCACCTGCTAGCATAGTTCTTGGAACTCTTTTCTACTCTAATTCCAAGAAATATGCACCTAGGAGAAAAATACTATAAGTCTGCAATTCTCAAGGGTTTCAGAATGTTGGTCATTCATGTGTTCATACATCCTTATATTCATTTGTCATGGAGCCACCTCCCACTTTATAACCATTTGTTTTGCTAGGTCCTGTTGATACAGGAATGTAGTGGCAGAAAGAGTTACTACCTCATGGAGAGTAGAGTCAAGGGCAGGACACAGAATACATGCCAACACACACATACTTATTCAAGCATACTTCTTAAAAAGTCTTTAAACAACAAATAAGGAATTTTGTGAACATGTAAAACTAACAGACATAATTTAGTTTGAGAGTGGGCTAAGAAGTCTTTGAATAGGAAGTGTCATTTAAGTTTACACGTGAAAGATGAGTACATAGAAGGAAAGAACACTATATAGACAGGTAGATCACACACACACATACACACACAAGACTATGTACAATAAATGTATATTTAGTAGTACACTATAGTTTAGAAAAGAAAATATCAGGATGTCCAGAAGTGGTCTGTGGTCTAAACTTAGAATGGAGTCATGAGTTGGCTCAGATCAAGACAGAGAGCTAGTTTCTGAATTTTGTCCTAGTAATAAATTTAAAGGCAATCTGGTTAAATCTCACTCTTCTCTCTTTCTTTCTCTCTCTCTCTCTCTCTCTCTCTCTCTCTCTCTCACTTTCCCTCTTCCTTTCTGTACATATTAACACAAACATACATATATGTACATATTTATCACAACATAGAATAAAAAGTCTAATGTACTATAATTATTAATAACAAAAATAGAATATTTCAGATGATTTAAAACTTTACCAGTATAAAGTGACTATTCATATTTAGATGATTTTAATTTTTTTCAATATCCTATTTTATAATCTTTATGAGAACTGATCATCCACATTATCATTTTTTTCTGAATTTTAAAAAGGAATAATTTAAGGCATAGGTATTCTCCTTTGTCTCCATAGTTTTTTATAAGGACAATTAAAGTAAATGGGGTATAATAAAGAGAGAATATTAGCTTCCAACCAAGAGTTTCTAAAATGGGAATACAAATCTTAAGTATTTTGGACTTCAGTGGAAGAGAAGACCAGTCTAAATTGTAAAATAGTTTAAAATACATACATTTCACTTTTTAAAAACTACATTCAATAACTAAAACTGGATTTCAGGATTGTATGTTGGAAATTGCTTTAAGGAATAGATAAAAACACTTTATCATTGGACATATTGATAAGATAAAACATATTCTGAAATACTGTATAGTGCTTAAAAACAGTTTGTTCTGGCATGAATCTAAATTGTGTATACACAATTTGTTAGTACTATTAATTCTTTATATAGGAAAATTTTTCTTTATAATTAATCATAAGGTACATGTCAAATGAGACATTTACTGAATCACTTGAAATTATTATAAAGTAATGAAGTTTTTCCTCTTTATATTTTTATATTGATATTATAAATTTTTGATATTGCTCTAGAAATACTACCATGTTTTGTACATTTAAAAATAAAAACAAGCAATTTTACTGAGAAGACTCTCGCTAAATCTAATAAACAAAACTCAACAGTGTTTAGCAATTCTTTTGTTTTGTTTAACTTTTCTCCAAACATGGATATCATTTGATTACAAAATGGTCAAATGATTTTTTTCTTTGAAACAAGTGTGTGAGTCATTGAATGAGAAATAAAATAAAATTTTACACTTATTCTCAGGGAGCCGTTTGTGGGTTTAAAAACAAACCTTGGGGAGTGGAAGAGGCCCTTGGGTGCTGAGCTGTCAATCCACAGACAATAATAACACATGTTTTTGGAACACTGTTGGCTCAGAAATGTTATAACGTGTCAGAAGTAAACAGCCCTACTCATTCTGGTAGTTTT
The DNA here is from genome assembly GCA_008086735.1 of Cheirogaleus medius. NCBI lineage: Eukaryota > Metazoa > Chordata > Mammalia > Primates > Cheirogaleidae > Cheirogaleus > Cheirogaleus medius. The sequence continues at coordinate 33,574,773 of VBSM01002121.1, read as the reverse complement.
ATTGCTTCTGGCATGTTATGATTAGAGATGTGTGTGGCTTTAAAACCAAAGGACTGAATTGCTTAATACGCTATGAGCTAGAAGTCCTGGGCCAAATGGAAGCTTCATCAGCATTTTTCTTCTTTCTAAATGTAAATGGTATGATGCAGTGTCCTGTAAATGATGCTGTTTATCATATACTGTCAGAAGATGCTGCTGAAAGATGCATTTCCATTAGTTTCCTTACTTGGGTTTGATTTGTAAAATCAGATTTAAACAGTGGATGAAATTGAATCTAAATTTAAAAGACAGATAACCTAATGATATTTATCATAACTGGGACAAAGTCTGGAAACAGTTATTCTAATACCAGCTTTTAGGATTTGGAAGAACAATGTGTATCTTTATTTTTACATTTAAAATAGCCTAAATGCAATGAATTTTATAGTAATTATAGGTATTAACATTGGAAAACCTAATCTCAGTAAAAATGTTCATATGACACCACAATTTGTGTGCTAGGTTACTGGAATCATCTTTTCTTTTACACCTTTATATTATTACAAATAATTTTAAAATCAACAATATATTATGAATCAATTGCTTTGATTTATATGTATTTTTATAATTATTATACATATTCTTCCATAAATTCTTCACTGGCAGGGAAAGAACATGGCAATGTATAAATACAAATCTTTTTTGCAGATCATCTTGTGCCCAAATAGGTTGAAAAAAGCATAATTTACCTTGTCTATATTCTCAGCTGATTATACCCAGTCTGAAATCAATGGGAGCCACAAATGCATGCCAAAGCCCGGGACCTTTAACTCTTCATTAGGACTATTGTTATAATAACAATGTTTCAAGATTGTCAATTTTAGTCATTAGGGTAGTACCATTCTTAGATACAGGCATCAGGAGCAACACAACGTACTTTAGAGATCCTCTGCAAATCACAAACCCTGAAATACAACAACTCTTTTTCCGATTATGGCCATGTGGAAAATTTTTGAATGTTTGTGAACAAATTACAATTATGCTAAGACTCATTCAAACCAAACTGGCACTCCAGGGTCAGAGAAATGGGCTTGTGAGCTTGCAAGTGTTTGAAGGGAAAAAAGAAAACCAGAGCTTGTACCCTACATGAAAGAGTGGTTGCTTCTGTTAAAAGCTGACTGCCATAAGACACTCAAACTGTTTCCCTGATTCATGCTACTTTTCTCTTGCTTGAAGTAGTTTAGAGAGGCAGTTTAAATTGCTTTGGCAATCCCGAGTTAGAGAACTGAAATGGGTGGGCGAATTCAATTCACCCTGGTTTACTGTGAAACTTGATCAAGTCAATCAGCATCCAGAGTGAGACTTGATGCAGCCACTGTCCCAGAATCCTGGTCCCAACATCGCTTTATGCTCTGCTCTGCCCAGGCTTTCCTCCATAAAACACCAAGTGTATTTGAAAGACATATTCTTTAGCTTCCCAATGTTGAGGGGAATCCATAATGAATGGGCTGGGAGCCCTTGGTAAAAATACAGGCCAGGTCGTGGGTATAGACAGATATATACATTACATACTTGGAATATGTATTGCATTTATACTTTGGCCTCAGATGTTAGAATTATTAGAAGTGGGCCTAAAACAGGGAACTTTCTGGATATCATATTAAGACAATATTGTATGATTAAAAACAAACAAAAAAATCACTCATTCCACATGTTGATATTGAATTGGGGAAACTTCTCTTTGATTTATTTATTTTTCACATATACAATAAAACGATCAGTTTTATTTCTCCACGCTCTAATATACTACGATGAATTTTCTTTATTTTGAAAATTAATTTGTAAAACAATGATAATATAAATTTGTCACTTGCAGAACTCTACATTGCTGATCTCTACATTGTAGAATTTTTTAAGATCTTGGGAAATAACAATGCTTTAGATTCAATACCTCTTGCTTGGAAAAAATAGCAGTGCAATCAATATTTTATACAAATATAATTTGTTAGTAAAATCTTCAACATAGTAGGATATGTACTTAAAATTGAGAAAATATAGAAATGTTACATTTTTCTGGTACTTCTGCCTTTCATGAAATCTATTTTTCTGTGTTTTATATTTTTTAAAAAATTATACATCCAAGACTATGATAACATATATTTTCCTGCTTTCTGTTCAGATACTGATATAAGCATGGTTTGTATCATGTACTTTAAAATAAGACATATAAGCTTAATAACAGGTTAAAAATAGTGAAGAAAATTTTGAAATTTGTTTTATTTCACAAACATGTATTAAGTCCCAATAACAATGTCAGACAATATAATAGGAACCAAAACAAAAACTTGAGAAGATATATTTTTGATACCTAGTATTTTTGTGAGAAAGAGCCATATAAAATTAGATAATTCTGCTACAAAGTAGTAAACAATACAATATTAAAAGAAGAAGAGAAGTTTGGGAATTTAGAGGAAAGGAATGACAAACTCTGCTTGGGAGAATCCAGAAAAAAAAAAATTTTTTTGTTGCCAGTGGAGCTGGGGCCAGGGATAAATAGCAGTTCTCTGGGCTAGGGGAAACTATGGCAGGAGCAAAAAACAAAGACAGTTTGTCAGGTTAACTGAGGAATTTTATTTGTCTGGATGTAGAGCTGGGGGAGTATAAGCGAAAGCTTGGTAGACAATGGGAAAAATGCAAAGGAAATGAAGACAATATTAAATTAAATAAGATTGGGTCTGAAGCTTCCTCCATATTTCAGATTCCTATATGGTTATCTGCAACCTAACTTAAGAATACATTATTGTAACAAATGGCTGAATCTAGCCAACCACAGGCCACTAATTGATCAGACCATGTCCATAAAAGGCAAATGTCTCATCACACCATGCTCATATAAGGCAAATTGTGAACTGTAAACAAGAAAGCTCTTTCTGTACATCACTTCCTTTTTCTGTTCATAAATGCTGCCTGGCCACATTACTGGGTGGAGCTCTTTGAAGCTCCCCTGGTATTGAGTGATACATAAATCATAAATGAGTCATAAATGATTCACAAATAATTCTTTGCTCAAATAAACTCTGCTAAATTTAATTTGTCTAACGTTTTTTTCTTTTAACAGTTTGGTGTCAGAAGTTGGATCTGAAGGAGACCTTCAGCAACTCGCAGGAGCATCGAATGACCAAACACCGGTACACACCAGGTTCATTGTGCCCATTGACTTTTTGCAGCAGCTGAAGGTCATGAGCAATTTTTTTCTTGGATTTGACTGCCATAAAATTATGTTTGACCTCTCTGACTTTGAGCATTTTTTACTGAACAGTGTCCAGGATCAGATTGGATTCTATAATTAATGGAATTTGATCTAGTTATAGGCCTCAAGTAGGAATATTTTGAAAATGATTTTCCCCAAATATAAGAAGTCTGGTACTTCAGGACTCTGGAATACCACTTCCTTATAAGCTAGATAACTTTTTATACAAAAATCGTGGATCCAGAACCTGTACAATTTTGGAAAAATAAGTTACCCTTACTATGAACAACTTAGAATTACAATGGCCACAATGGGGAAGTGTTAACCAAGATAAAATTGTTCACTTGTGAGGTACATTAGAAAAGAAAATTCCAAAATGCCACAAAAGCAATGGAATGCATTCTTTAGTTGGTACACAGAGGAATATAAAAGATTAAATGAATCAAAGATGGGCTCTTTAAAAGATTCTTACAGATGGCAAATGAAAAATGTTTAATAATATTTTTCTCAAATATTAGTAAAAAATTTTAGCCATCTGGACAGAAAATCTTGTTCCATTGGACAGAAATAACAATTTGAATCTAGATATTCTTTAATAAATTAGTGAGTTTTCTATTACTGTACTTGGCATATGGCAAAAGTTTTAAAATGTAAGCTACAAAATGTTTCTGTCTATATATTTATGTATATTGGTATGAATGATATATATGTATATTTTCCTATCTCCTTCTAATATTGCAAAAATTAAATTGTAAAAGAGCTCTATTTAATTGGCTTACAGAAAATAAGTTCTTATATAAATTAAATATTCTGTCAGAAAATAAGAACTTATCAAAAGCTTTTCAAGCTCATGTGACTTGGGTAATATTTGTTAAATAAGAATATTGTTGATTTGATTAAAACATGAATATCTTCAGAATTGTCAACATTATATGTTGACAACATAATACAGATGCACAACCTTTCCTACCTAAATTTATTAGTAAAATAAGTTTATGCTTTCTCTATAATACTAAATTTGTTAGAAAGAAAAATACAACAATAAGCTTTCCTTGGAGTATTGTTCTGTTCTTAATAGAAAATTATTAAAGGTTTTTCTTTACCTTTGTAGGTGATTGACCTAGAAAATAAAGATTCTGAGTTTTACCAAGATAATTATCTGTGCTTTTATGTCTTTAGGTTTTTGATCACCTAAGAAAACAGACCTCTCTATTAAAAGAGCTAAGGTTTTTTTTATACAACTATGTAACATTCTGTATTTGCCTTTGAAGTTTTTAAATTATCATGTTGGTTAGATGAATAACTATTATTCACAGTGACCTATGACCCTATCTTGATCAAGTATATTAAACCCTTGATTTTTTGACAAACTTTCTAAAATAAAATTCTAAATTAAGTCTTTTTCTTGCCCTTGAATTAACTTAGAGATTTTCCATATGGGCCCTTGGAAATATCAGAAGAATACCTCTCTTTATGACAAGAGGGATATTAAAATAATTTGGTATATTTTATATAATAAATTATGTAGGAAGCATTGTCAAATAATAGGAAATACTAAAATTTTGAGTTACATATGTATGGATATGTTATTAATAAGAGTTCCAGAAATTATATGAAATCCTTAGATACCTGATAATACCATTGAAATGGGCAAGAATTCACAAAACTCTAATGAAAAAACTGATTGCTTTAATAAAATTGCTAACCCGACATCAAGCAGGACAAGAATTAATTGAATACCAAGGAAATACTTTGGCATATTTTTATTCTGTCAGCCAGTACCGAAATAGTTAAGTTATGAAATTTGAAAAAAACTCCATATGATTGATCCAAGTCAAATTACCTGTGATACCAATTTAATACACAGTGCCATGCACCGGAATTGAAGAAACAAAACTGGTATTTACAAGGTTGCAAATCCATTAAGTGTGGATTCCTGGAGGGCCTGAATGTCTGTCTGGTCCTTCCTGAGTCCTTAGAGCTTGCATTACTAAAAGCTCTTCACTCTATGACTCATCATTGAGTAGATAAAGTGATATATATTATGGAAATATATTAGTGTGGTGACTTTTCTAAAATTTCCAAACTGGTTTATAACCAATGTTTGGCTCTCCAAACCCATAATTCTGGTAAGACAGACAATAAAAACCTCAGCTGATACATTTCTATCACCTGCTTGATCAGTAGAATACTTACAGATGTCTTTCATTCAATTTCTACCTTTAACGCATGCATTCTGATGGTATAGAAGTTTTCCCATGTGGGAAAGCTGATGTTATAACAGCAGCTAAAAGATTATTACAAAATGCATTTCTTTTATGGAGTATTCCTAGAGAAATCTTCAGCAATAGAAGTACTCATTTCACTGGACAAGTTTCAAAGTAGTTAAATAAGGTATTATGAATAGAAACACAATGGCAATAGGTAAAGCTAACTGAAGTGATCAAATTGGCTTGGTTAAACATGTTACCAATTGATGCCAATCAGATCCACTCCCACGGGAAAACATAGATTGATATCTTATAAAATAGTTATGGGAAGGACTATGCCCCTAATAATAGAACTATGTTTATCTCTCATTCAAATTCTGACATAACTCAATATGACAAAACTTTAATGCATTATGCCAAAGTATATTTTCACCACATAAAATAGACACCTTGTGACTTAACAACTGATGACAACTAGACCTTTCATGATCTAGAACACAGAGATTATGTCTTCTGGAAAGTACATTAGAAAAAAACTGCCTTTGAACCCCATTGGAAGGAACTATACCAAGTTCTTCTAACCACTCACACTACAACAAAACTTCAGTGTCTCGAATCTTGGAACCATACGTTTCAACGCAAGAGAGTCTTGGCACTGTACACTCATAGGAGGCCTCAAGGTAAAACTGACCAGGGAGGTTTCTTCTCAGAAGTAGATGACAGCATAGATGCAGACAGCTTTCCCAAGATGATGGATCAAGACTTCTCTCCTCTGTCATCGTGAAATATTTGTTCCCTTTTTTCTTTTCCCGGTGTTTCTTTTCTGTTTGTATGTGGCAAGATATTGCAATAATTAAGATTGCATGATCAATAGCATCTGCAGGGAAGTTATTATATAAGTGAATGATGGATATGTCATGTTAAACCTAAATTCTTACATGATCTTAAAGATTCTCTGGTTCAGCCTGTAACAGATTTCACTGATATTCCATGTACAATATTTGGTTATTTCTATAGAGTTAAGCCTTTACATACACAAATTCAGATTCCCTGTTTAAATCTAACAGTAGACAAAACCTATAGTAAGGGTTTTTCAATTAATGTATGCCAGAAATTGAATAAGAAAATAGAAAGAAAGATAATTTGACAGTTTGTAGACAAATTTATAACACTACTCCTTTAATTGTCAGTAGTCCCAAACCATACAATGTTCAATAATGAAGTCTTAGAAAAATATACTAAGACTTCCCTTCTGTTGACCTCCAAAACACAAGGCATCTCACATGGAACTGTATATTGTGCTGCTTAGGATATATTGCTAACTGTGGAGGATTTGGGGATCAACAATATGTGTGGACAACTCCATTTCTCAGTAAGTGCAAAATAAGAGACCAATGTAGATGAAAGACTCTAATGGTACCACTGTCACTCCATAACCGACTGGAAACAACACATTTAATTTGCACAATGAGCTAAAGAGGAATTTGCAAGCAGGTATAAATCCCTCTAAATGAGCATCTTTTGGTAGAATGCTCTTTCCCTGGATTGGCATAGATATAAATGAGGTTATAATTAGAAATCTGTCTCAAACATTGGTATAGCTTACTCTACTGTAAAGGGTATACCTACTTAGCAAACTTATTTCAATTCTTACTAAAGATGTTTCAGATAACATGATTGGTTTGGAAAGTTTGTTGGTTGAATGGGGAAACTGTGTGCAATAGTTAACAGCTCACGCTGCACTTGGATAAATACATCTAGTATGGTAGAAACTCAGTTGCACAAAATCAACAAACAAGAACTTCTGGCTTATTTTTGGTGTATTTGATTTTGATATGTTCAATTTTGGGGAGTCTCCTATTAAGGGGTATATACTTCAGTCTCTTAGTATTATCCTTCTGATAGCCATTATAATAGTCTCCCTCTCCCTGGTGCACTATATCTTCTCGAGAGTTTTAAAGGCTTGTATGCAGCCATCTGTTATATGTCAAACCGTCACACCACAGTTAGAATACAGTTAGAATAAAACACAAAAAGAATATAAAGAAATGTTAAACCAACTTGAGGTCATGAATTGTGAATTCCATGCTGATACCAAACAAGTCCTTATGAAGGTGAGAGAAAGTGATATCAGTGCCCAAGATTTTAGTCAGCCTCTCAAAATTAAGAGTCTGACCTTAAAGGGGGAATTGTCAAGTTAAACTAAATCTGGCCTGAGGTTGCATTTGTACTTTCAGTTTCTACATAGAGAACTGCAATTTAACATAGTATGTAAACAATCTGCAGCCCTAAGTTAAGAGCATATTCTTGTAACAGATAGCTGCGTCTCAATCAGAGCTGCTGAGCTTTAGCCAATCACAAGCTGCCAATTGATCAGACCATCTCCATATAAGGCAAATGTCTCATTTTACCATGCCCAAATAAGGCAAATACTGAATTATAACCAATTAAGCCGTTTCTGTATGCCATAAATACTGCCTGCTCATCTGCTCATATTGCTAAGTAGAACTCTTTGAACCTCTTTTGGTTTTGAGTGCTTCCAGATTCACAAATCATTCTTGGTTCAAATGAACTCTACTAAATTTAATATCAAAGGTTCTGGACTCCAGGAATGTAGTGACAGCAGAGGCAACTATGTGAAGCGTAGGGAGGAAAATAGAGATACTTAATACATGCAGGTGTAATGAGCCACCCATCCCTGTCCCATCACTTCTAGTCTAATCAGAGAAAAATTTACAGGTTTTTAAAAGTTGTTACTAAAGAATATGAGCCAAAATCTTTGGAGAAATAGGATAATAGAATACCTGTTCCACACAAAAGAATCTCCACATAGTTTTGATGTTACAAGTTTGGGTATTCCCTACATAATAACTAAATTCCTGACAACTCACTTTTAACTGAAGTCTCCAAGCATGAAAATCCTATCCACTATTAGAAATGAATGGATAGTCAAGAAGCACCATACATATGAGGAAATATTGGGATACAAATATGAAGCTAATCACTGATCTCAGATTTAAAAAAAATGGTATTGCCAACACTGAAGGAAAAATAAACCTATATCTAATTGATATCATTAGAAAAGTTCTAGATTTTGTATTCATAAAAGTTGTGATTTTCTGACAAATATAAAAAAAGGATAAAAAACCTTTTTAAAATAAAACCTTGAAATTTAAGAGTTCTGAAAAAGTGATAGATGATTTAAGGAAAACTCCTAGAATTTAACGCAACACAATTAAGAAATTGAAAATTTGGGAGCTGTAAAGTTATACTTCAGGTAGTGAAACAGACAAAGAGCAGGTATTCCTGAAAAGAGAAAATATAAGATAGATGTCAATAAATAGTACCAGAAAACTTTATGGTTTAGAGTTTATGGCCCCTTAAAATTAATAGGGTCCATTAAATGTAGAAAACGATTAGGCACATACATGCATGCACATACACACACATTTACCTAAAAAACACGCAGTGACTTATTTCATACACCAGGGATAAAGAAAGTAACAAATTGCTTACAAAGAGAAAAGTCAAAAACCATGCAAAATCAAATAATAAAATAAAAAAAATTGAATAAAAATTAGAATGGTATTACAGGTTGCATCAGCAATTTACATGAAAAAGATAATGAACAATGGAAAATGCCTACAAATTTTCAGAGGGATTTTTCTCTTTGAGTTGTATGCTTGCCAGATTAAAATTAAAACATAAGAATATATAATGAAACATCAGAAATTTTATCTGCCATATACCCTTATCAGGGAAGTTACTTGCAGGTGTGCACCAACAAACTGAAAGAGGAAATCAAGCAGGAGGAAGAAGAGATGTCCAAAGAAGAATAAATGCAAGTTAGGAGGGCAATAAAAGGAAGTGAAAGATAATAATCACATATCAAGCCTTAAGACTAAACAGGCCAGCCGGAAGCAGAAGAAATAATGTTTTGATAATATACATGAAATGTTGGAAGATTGTTAGGATACCATAATACTGAGAATTAATGTAAAATAAAGTAATTAAAAACTATGAAGGGATTGTTACATAAAATAAAATTATTCAACATCATATTAACCATGAATTACTTTGCTTTATGGTGAACCATATGCACATTGTTATAATATAAGGAAAGTAAACCTGGTACTAAAAGCTTTTCAAAATTATTCTTTCCTATGGTGATAGATCCTCTCCATATATTTACTTACCAGGAAAATTGCATGATTAGTAATTGTTGCTATAGTAAATGTTTATCCTTGCTTATTAAAAAATGATTTTATATTTGGCAATGCCCGCTGACATCCATGTGATATGAGCCTGTTGAAATTCTGTTTATTCACGTCACTGTGCATAAAACATAAAGGCAAATGGCTTCATCCATAGTTGTGTATGTGGTACTTGGAAGGTTATAATCTCTAGGAAATCTCTCTTGATCTGCAGGCAAAATATTATGTTTTCTGTCTCCTTTATACCTTGTACTTTGTTTCAATCTCTCACATGAGATATATATATATATATATATATATATATGTTCTGCCACATAGTATTATATTTTAGGTACTCATACTTCCTATAAGATTGAATAATTTTAAGGAGAAGAGACACTCTCACTTACTTCTCTATTTTACACCTTGACCACAACAAGTGCTTTCTAAATGCTTCTAGAATTAAAATAAATCAGACAAAATATCCTTAAGCCTTACCTCAATTTAAATCTTGGAGAGAGAATTTTTAAGCCATAAGTTTCAGGGAGGATTTTGCACAAAGCACATTGGACAGCCTTCCCTATTTACTTTGTCAAAAAATATATATAGATGTATATATATTTTTTCTAGGTTTATTATGTTACTCCCAATTCAAATCCTTCTAGGACCTCCAGTGCCTATAGTACCTGTTACAAACACTTAGCCTAATGTTTAAGGTCTTTCTCAGGTTGTATACTTCTTTCAGAGCCTTCATTTTAATAATTATACAGGCTACATTTGCACTCAATAACTATAGCTAAAAGAATGCTTTAATAATTTAATGAAGTATTTAGAAATAGTAGATCTAAGCCTACCACCTTTTAGTTGAAGCAGTCATTGATATGCTATGGAGAAAGCACCTGAAAGTTAAAGTTCTTTTTTCACTTAAAAAAATCCATAAAAGTGAAATAAAATCCTTGCCACCCTTACTCAGTTGGATACCACAAAGATTAATGAGGTAATGCAATAAAAAGTGCTTTGAGCTATTCATATGAATGGTGCTTTACAGAGGTACTTTATTGTAATTATTCTCTGCATTTACCTTCAATGCCATATCTAAAGGGTTTTGGACTAGAAGAGAGGATAACTTTCCAGTATACAAAAGTTGTTTCAAAGTCATCTGTTCCAGTTGTGACTGTTAGCTATATTTTTCTTAAGTCAATTAAAATCCTCACCTTATATTGTTTTGGACTGTGGATTAACACAGAGAATTAAATGAGGTAACATATTTAAGGGGCTTGGATTTTGGGAAGACCCTATTAAATGCTCTTTTGGTATTGGTATTGTTTGTAGTTGAAATAATTATAGTAGAAATTGTTTTAGAAGTTGTAGCAGTGCAGTTTGCAGGAGTATCTGGAAAAAGAAGGTAGCTCGGGAAAGCCAAGCAAAGTTGGGTAGCTAGCATTTAATAGACTGCCTAGAACAAAATAAATGAATGAAGATCACATTCTTGAATGACAGCTGCTTGTTTACTTGCTTGTGTTTACTTGCTATTCTCCAATCATGTTAAATTTTAAAATTGAACTTTCAAAAGGTTCCCAGTGATGGCCTGGTTGAGATAGTTAAAGTTGTCCGAGAAGCAATTTATCACTAATAAAGACCATTATTGAAGCTTTTTTGTTGTTTTTTTTCCTGAAGCACAGAAGGCACAACCCAAAGACAGCTTTCATTGTAATGATCCATTGGATCTATTAATAGCCAATGTCAAATAACATGACATCTTTAAAAAAGCCATGATGATCAACTTTTATGAATAAATTATAGATGCTTGATATTCTGAACCCAGGTAAAGTCTGGGGACAATTTTCAATCTTAGGAGACCTAAGTGGTAGACAGATTTCTAAAATTGTCTCAAATGATCCATCCTCCTGGTACCCATGTCCTTGTCTAATCAACACTCATGCCTTGAGTGCTGGTGAAACACATGACTTGCTTTTCACCTTCCTTCACCAAAATTTGAGGAAGGAGAAGGACGTCACTTTAGTGATGGGGCTACAAAAGATCATGACCTCTGTATTGCTAGCAGACTTTCTTTATTACCTTCTTGGCCTACATGGTTGATGAAGAGAAACAGCCATATGAGAGAGCCTCACATGGCAAAAAATTGAAGGGTCCTTTGACTAACAGTCAGTGAAGAACTGAGGTCCTTAGTGTAAAAACTTCTGGAAGTGAAATATTCCCAACAACCACTGAATGAGCTTGAAATTAGATCAACTCTGGTTGAGCCATCAAGTGAGACCACAGTCATCTTGCTTGCAGCATTGTAAAATACTGTGAAACAGAGGGCCCATTGAGCCACATCTAGATGCCTGACTCACAGAAATTATGAGATAATAAGTGAGTTGTTTTAAGGCATTAATTTTTGGTATGATTTGTTATGCAGGATCAGATAACTAATATAACTGTTTAGGTTAGTACATTTGCTTGTTTGGAACATGTTTTTTGTTTGTGTATTTTTTTTAATGAGTGTGTGACAAGTATTTTGAAGTACTTTTGTTAAAATCCAATGGAACTAAGGCATTATTCATTAGTTACAATATTATCAAAGTTTTCTTTTTCTTTAAAACAAAAAAAGTTACATAATTTGCAATGCTAAAATCTCAAAACCTGCCCAAATTGCAATAGGCTTGAATAGGGCTTTCAAGGTTTTCCGAGACATATATAACAGTGTTTGCTTAAATTTTAAAAGAACTCTGAGAACTGAAATTCATTTTGATGCAAATGAACCTGAGACAGTTAGCAAAAATATTAAGAAGTACACTAAAACTTGCCTTGATTTCCTGAGTACATTCAATATTGCTGAGAATAACTTCAAACAATAATCTCTCTCCAAGGCAGATTTTTGTTTCAGTGAATAGACTCAACCTGGTTGGGCTCTATAATGATTATCTGTGTCAGACTCCCTTGTGTTATCACAACATACATCCTCTTTGAAATAGCACACATCTTCTCAAGATCCACTTGTACGACTACTTCTTTCAATATGCCCATTGACATATAATTTAGGCCATACAGAGAGTAAGTAAATGGGAAATAAATCTCTATTTGATTCAAGTTTCATCTGTGTTGAATAAGAGACTAGTTTCAGTATGTTTTACTACTGGTTCTTTTAATATATAATAGAGTTGTTTTCTATCCCTCTGCCATATAGGAAAATCACTTACTTTTTTTCTCCCATTGCTCTTGTAATAAAAGTAGATATTTTGAACATTCATGTTGTCACAATCCCAAATTCTAGTTACACAATTACTTGTCTGCCACCAGTTCTAATTAATTCTAATTAATTCTACCACCAGCCTATTATTTCAGCACATTCTGTTATGATCACATCCTAGACTTTTACATTGCTGTTAAATGGTCTACCGCAGATATTTTAGTAAACTACCATATGACGTAAAGCTCTGATACACCTCAGTCCTTAGCTACTATTAAACTCATTACTCTGTTTTATTTTAATCTTGTGTCTTTTCCATTTCATTTTATTTTAACCCATAAACTGCCATTAAATCTTACATCTTTCCTGTCCAATGTGATATATTGTATTCTTTCCAATTATTCACTCCCTTCCCTGAAAGACTTCTATATATCTTACATTTAAATGCCTATCCTCCTTGTAAAATGTGTCTACTACCCTATCCCATGGTCAGGCTTTGCCACAGGAAATTGCTTGCTCTGGTCAATGGAATGTTAGTAGACATGGCAAATGCCATATTAGAGAAGATTCTTTAAAAGGAAGATAAGGTAGTAGAACATATATATAATGTGAATATATATTCTCTATATATCATATTATGTAATATTATAATATATATCATTTCCTTTTGATAGGGATATATACTCAACTATAATAAATAATATTGACTTCAGGTCTTATACCACTACACAGTATGTAGTCAAAAAGAAGTGTCAACTAAGATAAAATCCTAACATAATAAAAAGTTTTACAAATGTACCTTGTAAAAAATGTCTGAACAATCTTCTGAGAATATTACAACATACTCTTTTACTAAATGAGCCCAAAACTGAAACAAACATAATTTCTAATTCTTGTATTATACAGTGGTGAGTGAGATTGGGAATACTCTCCTTTTCCTATGCTAAATAACACTGAACATAAACAAAGTAACTTGGGTACTTGCTCTATAAAATATATGTTCCTAGAAAACTATGAAACAGCTAAAATAACTTATTGATAAAGACTAACTTTTCAAGTCTTGCTCTTTAATCCAAAGCTATTGTGTCATGAATGGTGCTCAGTGCCAACCAGTTGTCTGACTTAGAAGATAATCACCTAGACAGGGCTTTAAAATCCTACAAATATCCTCTCCTCAATTTCCCCTTCTGAGACACTACTAAATATCTATAAAGATGGTGTTCTATCTTACTCTAGTAAGTGTAATAAACATAGATTTGCTTCATAATACATTTTCCTACTGGTCTTTTGGGAGTTGACAGTTGACTGAGCATCAATTAATGTATTGATATTAGTGGAGTGTTTAGTAGTACTATTACTATTGATTAATATTCAGTTGGTGCTGAGAGACATTCACAAGATACATTAAGTTGAAGCACAATATCCTTGAAATTATAGACTTTTAGGATATTGGAACCTAAATAATCAGAAAGGATGTGGCTTTGAGAAAACTCTCACTTCTCTGTGAATGATATCTGTGAGGGATGGTTTGTATTTAGACTTGGATATGGTAGGAAGTGAATAAATTGTTGAATAACAAAAGTAAATCATTGAAGCCATAAGCATCATAGAGTTTAATTTTAACAAAGATTCCATTGGTAGTGTTCCTGTATATCTTGGGTTGTAAGAAAATTTATTTCAGGATGATAATTATATTAATATGATATTTGGTTAGGTGCTAACCAGTGACAAGTTTCTCAGTGATTACTTGCTTCTCATATTCTTGGGGGAGAATTTGATCTTGAAAAACTTGATTACACATGGGTAAGATATTATATCTATTGTTAGATGAGTTGTTCTCTTGTTAATTACTGTAAGCTTTGATAAAATTAGCCTATTATAGAAATAATAACTGTCTCAAATTCTGTGTATTTACAGTATTCAAAAGTAGAAAAATTACTTATTTTATAGAACAGCCATCTTTGTTTAGAAATTTCTTTGGTGCAGAAAAAGGGTCATTGGTAGAGCCTAAATGGACAGGGGAAAATGAAGGAAGACTAGATTACTCTGTAGCAGAAATAGATAAAACACTTTGTTTCCTTTTTTTTCACAGTGAAAAAGAAGAAGAGAAAAAGAAGGGAAAGCAATAAAAAAGATGTCATGAGGACAGACACTATTTGAGCAGGCATGACAAGTGAGTAACTACTAGTGAAAACTTGGGAAAAAACCCTACTTTTAGAAAACTGAATGTTATCATTCAGTATTAAGTAGATTCAATTATTGGGATGATCATTATTACTTCCTAAAATGTTCAGTAAAGCATGAAGCACACACAAATAGCACATGAGTTTGTGTGTGTGGAATGAGTGGGCTGATTTACACCCTAATTATACGGAGTGGGGAGCGTGGGTGAAAAACTGAATTGATCCACGAAGTGAATAAAATTTGTAGAAAGAGAAGTTTTGAGCAATAAGTGATTCTAAGGATGTAAGACACAAAGATATTTTTACCCTAATCTTGAGGCAGAGATAGGTATGCATAGGTTATCATTGAATTTTTGCAGAGTCTGAAATGTGGATTTGAGTCAATATCATGGATAATTTAAAGGGTGGAGTGACAATAGCTAAGACATGAGGTAAACTAACTTAACATGAAAACAAAATTGCAAAATATAAATAACCACAAAAGTAACTTCACATATGGAACATGTTCGAAAGGAATATATCTATGCATTATTTATTGGTAATATATATAAAGTTTTCCACATCATATACAAATTCAGTAAAAATTGGAAAATTTGAATATAGTGTCATGCATAGATACAGTATATTATTAGTTATTATTTATGATAATTTTATATTGTAAAATATAGTCTCTGATAATTAAATTTCATGTTTATCCATTAATAATTTGTTTTTTTCACACATGTAAAATATCATTTAAGTTGCAGATTTCACGGAAGAATACAAAATGATGAATTATACATTGAAAGTACCATATTCAAGCCAATCATAATCTTTATAAATTATATCACCTTCAAACTTATGACTCCACCATTAAAAATGAAATTCAACATCATCTATTAAAATGTGTTGAATATTCTAATTTTTTATGCTCTTAGTTTCTTCAGGAATAAATTTTATTGACATCAACTCATTTGGAAATTTATATGTTCAAAGTATATTTTCACAGACAGAAGGCTACACAGAACTCAAAAGAATAACATGCTGCACATATAATAGTAACATTCATAAGGTGTCGGGGAGGTGGAAGTAGGGAGGGGGATGGGTATATTCACACCTAATGGATGTGTTGTACACCGTCTGGGGGATGGACACGCTTGAAGCTCTGACTCAGGTGGGCAAAGGCAATATATGTAACATAAACATTTGTACCCCCATAATATGCTGAAATAAAAAAGTAAAAAAATAAAAGAATAACATGTTGACTTTTTTTGCAGAGTATAACAGAGAAAGTGAGAGATAGACAGGGAGAGAGAAGAGAACAAAGAGAATAAGAAAGAATGAGGAAGAGGAGATCTGAGTGCTCAAGACCAAATAAGGGAGAGAATTAGACACAGAGTGGTGTTCTCTTTGAAATAACTTGAGATTTCAATGTCATACATTTTTCGTAAGCCTCTGAATGCATTATTTATGAATCTGAAATGGCCAATAACAATTCATTTTCCATTTTAAAGCTAGCTATTTTATATATACTCTGGAGAGAAATATGGGGAAAAAAACACTTTTGAAACCATGGCATCTTGAATTCAAAATCAAATGAATAACTCTGAATTCATTCACAAGGATAGTATTTCTTTTATAGGGCTTCTTTTCAAACACAATTCCTCTAGAAGAATAAGCTACCCTGTCTGTGCCAGAATACTATGTGACCTTATTCTTTAGGTAGAATGCATCCTCAGGATCACTAGGAAGTCCCAACAGATGATGCTTATAGCAAGATCCCTTGATGAGACACATTTGGGACATAATTCCCTCTTGAATTCAGCAGCAGCATGAAAGCAAGCAAGATAGGAATCAGACTAATCATTGGCTACAAATGATTTGATCAATATTATATGTTTGTAAGCTAAATTAAATTACAAAAATAATCACTTAAAAAGGCACACATTGTCCTTAATGATGGAGGCTATAACTTCAAAAATTATGAAAAGTGAAGAAAATTCTAACTATATATTCTTATTTACCTTTTATTTACTAAAAGGAAAAAACCCTACAGTTACTGGCATTAAGAGACAAGAATTAAACTCTTTTCATTATTAATATAACTTATTCCCCCATGGTAATATTAAATCAAAGAGTTTATTGGCAATAAAAATGTATTTGAATTAGTGAATGCGAAGATTATCTGTAGTTATTTTAGCTGGGAACAAAATAGTTAAAAGATATATGTTTGCATACTTTGGTAACAAAAATTAGGTGTTTATCTGGGGAAACTTTGCCATTTTGTTTATTATAAGTAAATATATTCTCACAAAGTACTAAAGTAGCTTTGTTCATGTTCTGAAATTAAATTAAGTGATCTATGAATATCTGATCTGACAATTCAAGGGTTCCTATCTTGATGAAAAGTCTTATTACTATTCCGCAGACCAGTGTAACACAATGAAAAGAATTATGATCATTTTTAACTTGGATTGAATTCATCAAATGGCAATCTAGGAGTGAAAGGTCCTATACTTTATTTTCAATCCTTTGAACCATCTACTGAGCTAATGCATTTTTCTTTTTAAAATGTCCTGCAAATATAAAATATCCTTGTCTTTATAGTATTTTGAAATTTATTTTAAGAAATTTGCTCTGTGAGCAGGACTTTAAATTTGGCGTGAGGCCTCTGATTCAGGGAATAAGCAATCTCCCTCTAGCTCTCTCTTCTATTGGAAAGATATTCTCTTTCAACCTGTGCCTTTTTGCCCAATACACATCAATGCATTCAAGACCCAATATACCATGTCTTAAAAATCCATTTAGAAAACAATTGCTCCACTCAAAGTTCATCTCCTTCCTTTATCAGAAGTTGCTGGAAATGTAATTTTGCAGCAAGCATTTCATTTCTTGTCTTGAAATAGATTGAGGTAAATGTAAAGTCAATGATTAGATAAATGCAATGTCTTGGGTTGATGCCACAATGCAATATTCGATGGTGTGGTCAGTACTGATGGATGTTTTGTGTAGTTACTCAGCTGTATAATGGGATAAATTCCCATGACTCAATTTAAAACACCATGTGGCTCCTCTCAATTAATATTACCAAAAGTACTTTGGCACAAATACAAAAAGCATAAGATATTAGTGCTGAGCATGCAAGTGCAGTAGTCTTTGCTCTGTGCAGAGATTCTCTTTCATACAATAAACTGTATCTGTGTACAATTTATTCACTGAGTTGCATTGTGCACAGCAAATAACACTATAAAGATTATTCCTCCTTCAAAAACCACTTTTATGATGTTATAAATAGAAAGCTTGTGCAAAGTAATTTCCTATAACACAGTTAAAGATATTAAGCCCTTATGAAGCAAGTGTGTGTGCATGTGCACACCCTCAGCCCCACATAAAGTCCATAGAAATGTTGTTTATGAAAATATCTTTATTTCAATGACAAGAGAATATATTTCTTTCCTATTCCCTGGTAGGAAGATGCACAGTGTTCAATATCATTCAATTTAAAGAGGGTGAAAGGAAAGAGAGACATTTCTTTAAGACGGAAGAAAAAACAATATAAGTAGACTCCCAAACATATTGGTGGGAAACAAAGAAGCTAAATTTTCTGGTATTGCATAACATAGGATTGCATCAAGTGATAGAATGATAAATACTTTTTTTTACAAGCGCATCGTTCTGTGATGGTTATGTTTCTCTTTTAAATAGAGACCCAGGATAATTGGGGACAATATCCAGTCACTATCTTGTGTTTCATTGATCAAAGCTGTAAATTTCCACAGTCTGTTTAAATTAAAATGTGTAATATTTTCTAAGTTTTCAAATACATAAATAGTTGTTTATATATCAACATTTTATTTTCTACCGTCCCCAAATCCAACACAGCATAGTTGGTGATTTAGAAAGATTTGCTGTCTCTTCACTTGAAGCAATATGTAATTACTGTTTAAAAAACAAAATAATTTTCATAATTGACTATTTTTAGTTATAAGTATTCATATTAAACAATATCCTGTAGTAGTACTCATTTTGGCTGCACATACAGTAAAATTGGAATGATACAGAAGTTTGTCGTGGCCCTTGTGCAAGGATGACACAGAAATCTGTGGTACATTCTATTAAAAAAATCCTATGGTATGTCTTGTACCCTACCATGAAAAAAAACCCTGATACATTTTTGGAGGCATATGCTTATAATTATAGTTTTAAAATATAGAATTATATTTTGAATTTTGTAATTTTATGATTTTTCAATTATTCTTTATAAGTAACTTTTTAAAAACATTTCTTCTTGAGAAATATTTTAGATATGATTCTGTACTGCTACAATTATATAATTGTGCAATCTTGCATTTTAGTAAGTTTTCTTTTTTCTGTCTGAAACTTTTCATTATTATTCCTGTGTTACAAATTGCATGATAATGATGTGACCATTGAATGGGTCTCGACTGGGACCATTTTGGTTTATTGGGCTGGCACTTAGTGGATGATTTTTCAAGATGGAATCATTTTTTTTGTTGTTGTTCTAGAGAATCTTGTGAATTATTTCTTTATTTTTTTCCTCCACTTCATTTTATCTAATATTCTGGAACTTCTATTGGAAAGATATTTAAACATGTGTATCTTTTCTCCACTATTTTCCATCTCTTCACCTTTTTCTCCTGTTTTTTAGAGTTCTTCTATATTATCCTCCAAACTTTCCACTCTTTTTTTTAATAGCATCAAGCCTGTTGTTTTGGATGCAGTAAATCACTTCTTTTGTCCATTTGAGAATATAAATTACAGATTTTTTGAATTGTTTTTGGTCCTTTCTTTCTTCCTACATTCTCTCAGTTGCTTCTATTTTTGTTATTATTGTTGTTGTTGATTTGTTTCATTTTTTGTTTTTCTTGTTGAAAGCTTCGTTGATGGTGGCTGAGTTTCAGTTGCTAAAGATCTCTCACAGGACCCCAAATGATAATGTTTAGAAATGTATATTTATTGCAAGAAAATAAAACAAAATGGCAGCAGCACTGAAGTTAGGAAGTGCATCTGAAACAAAAGCTGCCTTACAGCACAGGTAAAGAGAGGCCAGGAGCTAGCTCTCATTGTACTGTGTCTCAGAACTGAAGTAGATGTGTTTTCTCAAAGCTGAAATTACCAAAATAGGTACACAACTTGTAACCAGGGAACCTAAAGTACACCTATTCTTGCTAAGTAACCAATCCCAATGGCAGAGCCCTCTGGGGATCTCATCTAAACTAGGTGTAAACTATCAGTCTCACTGTTACCGAAAAACAATGCTCGCAGGCTGGTACAAATCACTGGAAACTCCTCTCAGACCACCGATGGTTGAAAAGCAACATGAACTGATAAGTGTAATTTGACTGAGAGTCGCTATCATATTAGTATATCTCCCCATAAAACAAGTCAGGCTAATTTTAGACATCCTAGAATTAACCCTCACAGAAGGAAAACTTTTCTTAAATATAAGCTTGAAACAAAAATATTGACAGAAACTCTGGATATGTATGCATAGCTTGTAGTCTGGTAGACTTGGCTTTAAAGACCAGTGAACAAGCCTTTTCATCGGGAAAAATCAAATGGAAATCTTGTGGGAAAATCAAATGGGAATCTTAGTATTTGAGGCTATTCAGATTCAACAAGGTTATTCTAGTCTACCTTCTAGTTCTATTAGCTTGGCTTGGTGTTTTCAGTATAGCAAAAGGGAAGGGGTTTGGGAACTCTCACTGTAAAATGTGTAGGTTTTTATTTTAATGCCCTATTTTCAATCTCTCATTTTGTTGCTTTTTTCCTCTTTTAGGTGAACCTCAGTTTGGATCCCTCTAGTTCATGTATTTAGATCAAGGTCAGAAAACTTTTTCTGTAAAGGGTCAGATAGTGAATAATTTTGACTTTTTGGAACTTATGATTTCTGTTAAAACTACTCAACTCTGTACAAAGGCAAGCATAGACAATATATAAAGGAACATGCATGGCTATGTTCCATTATCACTTTATTTACAAAATCAGGTCACAGGGTGGTTTTAAAGGAGGCTATAATTTTCTACTCTTGATTTATACTGCAAAATTTTAGTTTTATGCTTGTGAGAGAAATAATGGAATATGGGGAGAAAGTTAACTGTTTTTATACATATTACTCAATATTTGAATTTTAGCCTCACAGTTCACGGCCACTTTCTGTGACTTCTGGTTCCTACACTTCCTGAGCATCTCTGGGATTCTGCAAGACAATTTATTTACTTTTTTCTGTTTATACACATGTTGGAATTCTAAAATATTCTGCAATTCTTTGTTCCACAAAGTCAATAACTTCTGATACACTTGTTTACATTTTTCACAAAAAGCCAAAAGAAAAAGAAAAGAGAAGAAAAGAAAAGAAAATTTTTCTTGACTATTTTTATCTCTTGCCTTTACCTCTTTGGGTTTGAACTTTACATCTGTACTGCATTTTATCAGACCATAAGAAAAAACAAAAGTAAAGGCATGTCTTTAGCTCCTTGTCTTCTGCCAGATGCTGATCTCTTCAGATACTACTGATTAATTTCCTCAACTTTTGCAACTGCAACTTTTTATTTTAGTATAGCCATAATTCTTTTTTTTTAATTTTTTTTATTTCAGCATATTATGGGGGTACAAATATTACGGTAATGTATATTGCCCACGCCCCCCTCCCCCCTCGAGGCAGAGCCTCAAGCATGACCATACCCCATACAGCCATAATTCTTCAATGATGACAATTTCACCTTTTATGAAGACTGCCTTCCTTCCTTCCTTTTTATTTTTTTTTCCTTTTTATATGTGTGTAATTGTTTGGAATACATGGAGAGCATGACACTCTGCAAGTATTTATTTGTTCCATAAGTGAATCATGAATGTGGGTAATGCCTCTTATCTAAAAGTTTGTTTTAATCTTTTCTTTTTTTAGAATGGGATAAATACAATAAATATGGAGATAACCAGAGATTGTGGCCTGTGTGAATAATTTTTCTACCTAGTTAAAGAAGATAAATTAATATAACTACACTAGATTTTTTCAAGTTAGATGTTAATAATAAAAATAGTTTCACTCAATTTGATAACTACAGCTATAATAAACAACTAAAATATTTTGGTTTACTCAATGTTTATATATATTTTTTATTTTGGTGCCATAATACTCTTTTGGCTTAATTTTTAAAATCAAATATTTGATATTACTCATGTTGGATATCATGTGAATATAATCTAAATTTGTAAAGTGAAGGTTGTATATTAATAAATATACTAATTCTGCTATAATAATCACTGGGATTTTTTTTTTATTTCAGCATATACGGGGGTATAAATGTTTAGGTTACATATATTGCCTTTGCCCTAACCGAGTCAGAGCTTCAAGTGTGTCCATCCCCCAGATGGTGTGCACCACACCCACGATGTGTAAATATACCCATCCTCTCCTCCCCACTCCCACCCGCCCAACACTCAATGAATGTTACTACTATAGGGGCACATAAGTGTTGATCAATTTATACCAATTTGATGGTACATATGGAGTACATATGGTGCTTGTTTTTCCATTCTTGTGATACTTTACTTAGTAGAATGGGCTCCAGCTGTATCCAAGATAATACAAGAGGTGTTAGATCACCATTATTTCTTTGTGGCTTAGTAGCACTCCATGGCATACATATACCACATTTTATTAATCCACTCATATATTGATGGGCACCTGGGTTGTTTCCATATCTTTGCAATTGTGGATTGTGCTGCGATAAACATTCTAGTGCAGATGTCTTTTTTCCTTTGGGTAGATACACAGTAATGTGATGCTGGATGAAATGGTAGTTCTACTTTTAGCTCTTATAGGTATCTCCATAATACTTTCCATAGAGGTTTATTAATTTGCAGTCCCACCAGTAGTGCGTGAGTGTTTCCATCTCTCTGCATCAACACCAATATTTATTGTTTTAAGACTTTTTGATAAAAGCCATTCTCACTGAAGTTAAGTGATATTTCATTGTGGTTTTGATTTTCATTTCCCTGATGATTAGAGATGTTGAGCATTTTTTCATATATTTGTTGGCCATTAGTCTGTCTTCTTTCAAAAAGTTTCTGATCATGTCCTTTGCCCACTTTTTCATGGGATTGTTTGGATTTTTCTTGATGATTTTCCTGGTTTCTATTTTAATTCTGGTATTCAGCCCTTTATCAATATGTAGCATGCAAATATTTTCTCCCATTCTGTAGGTTGTCTATTTGCTCTCATGATAGTTTCCTTGGCTGTGCAGAAGCTTTTTAATTTGATCAGGTCTCATTTATTTATTTTTGTTGTTGCTATGATTGCCTTTGGGGTCTTTTTCATAAATTCTTTGCCTAGACCAATGTCTATAAGAGTTTTTCTGGCATTTTCTTCTAAAATTCTTACAGTTTCATGCCTTAGGTTTAAGTCTGTTATCCACCATGAGTTGATTTTATGAGAGGTGAGAGGTGTGGATCCTGTTTCAGTCTTCTACATGTGGCTATCCAATTTTCCCAGCACCATTTATTGAATAAAAATTCTTTCCCCCAGTGTATGTTTTTGTTTGCTTTGTCAAAGATTAGGTGGCTATATGTAGATGGTTTTATAATTGGGTTATCAGTTCTGTTCCATTGGTCTATGTCTCTGTTCTTGTGCCAGTATTAATTTTAAATTTTTTTACAACCTACCTTTTTGCTGATAGACATTTTACTTCCAAAGAATACTTAAAAATTGACAAGATTGTTGTTGTTGTTGTTTTTACTTTCCTTAAATAAAAAGGGGTAGGATGATATTTCAGAATATTAACAAATATAAAGTTTAACTGTTCAGAGGAGTTTCTGTATACCTTGAGGGTTTTTTATGTTAGAGTAATAAGATAAATTAGCATACATTAAGTTTAATCCAATCTATTGCCCATCTTTAATGGTGTGTGCTCTTGCACCACAATTGTCTGGTTTTATTCAGCAATATAGGAAAAGAAACAGCATACTTGTATTAAGGCATGTTTATGATCTAAAAGAAACTTTTCCATCTTAGCAAGCTGTGGTGACTGATAATTCCTGGAGCTAGTCACCCATAAACCACTGTGCAATGACAAGTTTTATTTCAGTGAGATATTGTCTAGTATTCTGCACAGAAGCCACTACACTATAGATAGAACTGAAAAATGGTGATCTCAATTTGAGACCAATTGATCTTACAGTAAGTATTTGAATAGATACCTTAAGACTAAAATCATTCAATTTTTATCTTGCCACCACACACGTATATTGACAGATGATTCACTGGTCTAGTGTAACTAGACAGTACACTATATTCCTATTTTTTTGTTATGAAGAACCTAGAACTCAGTAAATTCCTTGTGCTTCTACATATATTTCAAAGAAATATGTTCTTTGTTTTCTGTAAAATTTGGTCTGGGATATAGGCAGAACATAATAGTATTTTGTACAATATTGTTACCAAGCAAGGAAGCAATTAGAGAAAATTAGTGAGGGAATTGAAGTTGAAGCCTCTAAGTTTAAGAGGTTTTACCATATCATGTACTCTATCAAGTAGAAATTACTGACCCCATAGAATGGTGGATTGGTCAATTAAAGACTTTATTAAGATGCTGACTGAGGGTGGAGAGATGGCCTACAAAATGTAGTATATGCTCTGAGACACCAGCTAATAAGTGGTTTTCTTTCTGCTTTATCTGGAAAACATAAGTCCAGGAACCAAGGGTAACTGTGTGAGTGGCTCTCTATCTATTGTGTCTAATGACCCCAGTCACAAAATGTTGCTTCCTGTCTCCAGGAGATTGGTTGGAGACCAATCTGTCTCCAACCGAACTGTTGGTTTAAAAATCTTAGTATTCAAATAATATTTCCACTAAGGTAACTGACATTTTCATCGAACTGCTTGCTAATATGGCCACCTTATTTTTTATGCCATTGAACCAATAGGGAGGTTCAATGTACTTTGGTACTCCTAACATGAGTAATTAACTTTAGGTATTTTAGAAAATATCTTCATTTCCTGCTCCTGATCTATCCTTCACCATTTTCACACTACATTCTTTTCTGGGATGCTAACACATATAAATGATTATCAGCAATGTCTGCGTTGAAGTTGGTTTCAGCCAGTGGAGAAGTTCTAGCAAAAGATCTGAAGCAGACAGTCAAGTTTGGGCATTTGGAACTCTCCCTTTAAGGCTGCCTCATGCTAACTATTCACTTGCACTGAAGGTCACTGCTTCTTTGAAGACAGGTGATCTTATAGAATCTTTTCCATTTCATATGCACTTCATTTCTTTGTCCTTTTAGTCACGGTTATAGCAATGGTTCAATTGCTACAGAACTCCTGGGTAATGCACTCTCCACTCTACTCCCCAACACTCATACCTTTCTAAATAGTTAGCTTTGTAAATAAAACTCACTTATTCCAAGTGTGCATCTATTTCCTGTTAGGACACTAACAACATTTCAAAGAAATTGCTGGTAGACAATGGGGGTAAGAAAGAATATATTTAAAATCCAAGAGCATCTCTTGAGCCTCTTCCCAATTCCATGACCAAGGCTAAATGTTAGTGGATAACTGCAATTACATAATACAGGCAAGTCACTAATATTTCAGTGTCTTTAGAATGAACTGGATGTGTCCAGTAGGTAAAAGAAAACACAAACAGTTGAGGACAAATTAAAAAATGATTAGTTGGGCCGGGCGTGGTGGCTCATGCCTATAATCCTAGCACTCTGGGAGGCCCAGCCAGGTGGATCCTTTGAGCTCAGGCATTCGAGACCAGCCTGAGCAAGAGCAAGACCCCGTCTCTACTAAAAATAGAAAGAAATTACTTGAAAAGCTAAAAATATATAGAAAAATTTAGCCAGGCATAGTGGTGCATGCCTGTAGTCCCAGCTACACGGGAGGCTGAGGCAGAAGGATCGCTTGAGCCCAGGAGTCTGAGGTTGCTGTGAGCTAGGCTGACCCCATGGTACTCTAGCTCAGGCAACAGTGTGAGACTTTGTCTCAAAAAAAAAAAGATTAGTGAATGGAGGAATTAAAAATATCAGCTTAGCCTATTGATCATTTGCTTAAATGAGTATTTATAGTAGCTATGCCTAAATATAAATATTTGCATACATAAGTACATATGTACACATACATATACATACATACACTTGCATCCAATAACCAATATAATTTACTACCCAAACCTTTACTTAATGTTTTGCATGAAGTATGTTTATAGCAATTAACTTGAAAATTTAATCTTTAAGTTTTTTTTTATTTCATTATATTATGGGGGTACAAATATTGTTAGAATTACATAT
>VBSM01002121.1:33523725-33546364 GCA_008086735.1 Cheirogaleus medius | reverse complement strand
ACTTCCAGCACTATGTTGAATAGAAGTGGAGATAGTGGGCAACCTTGTCTTGTGGAACCAATAAGTTTTTAATAATAGATTGCTTAGTTTCCATGATTTTGTGAGGTGTTGAGTGCTACTATAGGAATTGAATTGTAATTTTATGCCACTATGGTTGGAAAAGATATAAGGTATAATTTCTATTTTCTTGAATTTTTTGAGATCTGATTTACAGCCTAGGATGTGATAAATTTTGGAGAAGGATCCATGGCCTGCTGAAAAGAATGTAAATTCAACTTTATTTGGATGGAATGTTCTGTAGAGATATGTCAGACCTTTTTGATCAAGGGCTCTGTTCAGTTCCATTATATCTTTGCATATTTTCTGTTTGGAGGATCTATCCAGATCATTCAGTTGAGTGTTGAAGTCTCCTGCTACTATGGCAGTGTTGTGTAACATGGTGTTTAGAGTAGATAATTTTTGCTTTATTTAATCGGGTGCTCCTGTATTGGGGGCAAGAACTTCCAGATGAAAAAGAACCAATTGAAGATCATAGGAAACATGAAGGAGCAGAGAGAAAAGTCACCTCCAAAAGATAATACTTGACCTCCATCAACCGACTCCAACTTACATTATATGATTAAACTGATGGAGGAAGAATTTCGAATATGGATTGTCAGAAAACTCAACGGAATTGAAGAGAAAATAGAATCACAACATAAAGAGAACACAAGAACTATCCAGGAAATGAATGAAAAATCCTCCAAAGAAATTGAAATTATACAGAAGAACAAATCAGAAATGTTTGCAATGAAGGAAACAATCAAGGATCTCCATAATACAGTAGAAAGCATCAAGAACAGGATGGACCATGCAGAGGAAAGAATCTCAGAGCTTGAAGATTACACCTATGCCCTAAACAAATCAGAGGAAGAAAGGGAACACAGAAACAAGAGACAAGACCAAAGCTTACAAGAAGTGTGGGATTACGTAAAAAAGCCGAACCTCAGGGTGATCAGGATTCCAGAAGGGGAAGAGAAACAATCTCAAGGAATGGAAAACTTATTTCATGGAATACTCCAGGAAAATATGCCGGGCCTGGCCAGAAATCTTGATATCCAAATACAAGAAGCTCACAGAACTCCTGGGAGACTCAATATGAAAAGGCAATCACCTCGTCACGTGGTCATTAGGTTGACCAAAGTAAATGTGAAAATAGCAATACTCTGTTCAGCGAGGCGAAAATAACAATTAACCTATAAAGGAAAACCTATCAGACTAACAGCAGACTTCTCATCTGAAACCTTACAAGCCAGGAGGCATTGGGTCCCTATCCTTAACCTGCTAAAACAGAACAAAGCCCAACCCAGAATTCTTTATCCAGCAAAATTAAGTTTCATATATGAGGGAGAAATAAAGTCCTTCTCAAGCAAGCAATCACTGAAGGAATTTGCAAAGTCCAGACCAGCCCTACAGGAAGTTCTCAGACCTGCATTTATAAATGAACAGGGCAATAAACACTCCACAAAGTAAAGTCATTGAAGATTTAAAGTTTACACCTCGAGCTACATGATGGCTCAAAGAGTAAGACAAAGCAATAATATGAATGGTAATCTTCTTCCAATTTCTATCCTCTCAATAAATGTAAATGGCTTAAACTGTCCTTTGAAGAGACATAGACTGGCAGAGTGGATAAAAATCCACAAGCCTAGTATCTGCTGTCTACAGGAAACACATCTAACCCACAAAGATGCCTTCCGGCTGAAGGTCAAGGGATGGAAAACTGTCATCCAGTCAAACGGAAGTCAAAAGAAAGCTGGGGTAGCTATACTATTTGCAGATAACATAGGCTTTAAAATAGCAAAAGTAAAAAAGGATAAAGAGGGCCATTTTATATTGGTGAAAGGGAAGTTCCAACAAGAAGACTTGACAATTCTTAATATTTAAGTTTTTTGATCACCTGAAGGAATTAGAATATAAATAGGAAAGGAAAACATATCACTCAGAGGTGGATATAATGGAAGATGGCACTTTGGGTTTCCATTTTAGGATTGTCAAGGGTCAGCATGTCTTCATTTGTTTAAGGATGGTTGCCTCATGAGAGTTAAGAATGCTGATGCAGTGATTGTTATTTGGAATGTAAATATGGATAGAAGGAGCTATAGGGATGCTTATAGCCAAGGTGGGAGAATGCGCCTGATTATCTCTTATCAGTTCAGCAGCATTTTCTCCTCTTCTGTACTCTCTACAATATCATAAGAAATGAAAGATTGGAAACTGTATTTTCAGAATTCTTGCTAGCAAGAATCTAGGTTAGATTCTGCCAGGTATTCATTTAAGATTTGGACGATGAAAAGGAAACAGAGCCATACTCATGTACATCCAGCAGGGCAGGCATGCTATGGGCATCAATAAACAAGCATCCTACAAGAAATTCTTGAAAGCTACTTGTAGGTATATTTGATCTCACTGGTGGTCTTTCTGAAATTCTTAAATTTTCCAATTTCATCATAGCTAGCTGAATCAATCTTCCTGATCTTCAAACTTTTGCTTTCCAACATCATTGGAAGCATCTAACTTCCTGAACTAAATCTTTTCTATGTGAAAGGAATAGAGCGTTTTATACTTTTCTGAGCAATTCTGATTAACATAACTGATATGTATTTCCTTTTAATAAATGGTGATATGAAGTATTGGCATTTCCATTTTTGTTTAGATACTAAGGACTACCTAGTGAAGGTCTGTACTCACATTTTTTATTTTGTTATTAGACTTCCTTAGCATTTCATACTTCATTTGTTTAGCACATTTTAAGGGTATTGTATATATTTGATTGCAAATTATATCAATAACTAATACATTTTAAAGAAAGTGATCTGTAGTCTAGTGAGTATATTTATCTCTGGAAAACATCCTATGATAGATATTAATAATAGAAAGTAATGCTTTCTAGTTATTTAATTTAATCATGCCATCTCTATTTACTTAATTCTTGGTGTGCTGAGAATAGAAAAATAAATTATAATGACATCCTAGAAGTATTATTAAGTTCTGGAGCTGGCAAAAAAGATGAAACCAGTTAGAACATTCCCTGATAGATCTAAACACTTCAGGTGGGTTTTAGCTGAGTCTTACTACATGACAAGATGAATCAAGTGTACAGGAAGATAAAGAGAGTCTCAGTGGATGATCACCATGAGAAATATGGCAGTGGAATGAGAAAGTACCTAGTGTATGTGAAAACTACATGCATTTTGATATTGTAAGAACCTAGCATTCACATTTTGGAGTGGTGAGGGGTGATGCTAAGACTAGGTCATGTATAGAGTTATTGCCATTTTAAAGCTTTTGGACTTCATCCTAAATGCAGTGTGAAAGTAAAACTAAAATTTTCCTAGCTGGAAATGGGGTAGATGGATTTGGAGATCATGAATTATGCGACATGATCAAAGGTTTATGTTATAAGCATGTCAGCAAATTGTGTCTTCTGTATTTTTCCTATAAAACAAATAATATAAAATGCAAATTGTATATTGCTACTATATGTTTATTAAAAAAACACTGGCTATAGGACATGTTGATTATTCCTTAAAATATTGTATATTGGTTTATGTATGAATAAAGAGTTCCTTTCCATAACTATACTCTAAACTAGGAACTGGCTATAGTCATGAAATATGATGGCAGCACTTAGACTTTTCATTGGCTGATTAAATTTAAGTTCTATTTTTGAACTTTTGCTCTAGTTGGTCATTCATCACAATTATTGCAAACATTCAAATGGAAAACACTTCTAACTTGAAGGCACTCACAAGATGCTGAGTTACATTTTCAGACACTTAGTCTAATTTGATAGTAAATAAAGTCATTATGAAGATGTTTTTGTCATTTAACTAGTTATATACCATAAATAATAAATATTAATATTTGATTTTTCTCTCTTTGACTCATACAGATAAAAAATATTGTCTACAAAGTACCTAGGAGGTAAAATAAAATCTCCTTAAGACTTTAATTAATGTTTCTCTTTTTGAAAAATATGTTCACCATTAGGTAGAAACATACCTTTGATTTTTTTAAATTAATTCTTTTAAGTTAAATAAGAACATAGATTTAAAGAGATAATATTTGAAATAAATGGAAGCACAAATTGTTGTCAAGCCCTAAAAATAAATTTCTACACTAAAATTTGTCTAAAAAGGACAAGTTATTGATATCCAGTTATTAAAAATATTCTGATTCTGAGTACTTAGTGCATAACATTTAATGTAGTTTTACTACTTAGCTTTGTTAGTAAAATTTCATGTTTCCAGCAGAATATACATAATTCAGAATTTTCACACATTTATACTGATCACTTTAATCCTTGGTTGGAGAGGTTTTTTATTATTTTACTTAGTTTTCTTCATAACTACCGTAACTTGTTAAATCTATTCATTTGGATAGTTGGTTCAGGGTGTTAGCTGAAAACATGTGGGAGGCATTTGACACCCAGTATCACGTGTGAGAGTTTGTTAATTATGTCAAAACCACAAACATGACTATAACTTTCTGAGAATCTAGTGTCATGCTCTCCTTGAAATCAAAGCATGCTTTAACCAACTAGAAAAAATAATTGCATTTTGTAGATTAAGAGACTGAAGCAAAATAATCCATCTGAGAATATTCTCAGAATGGGCAATGTAATTCTCCTATTTGAAAATAAAAAGACAAGGCAAAAAAATCTGGCCGTAATCCTGCTAGTATTCTTCACTGTAATTTATAGCTCTGTCAAGGTCAGTAAATTAAATAAGTAGATGTCAATCTGTCTATTAAAACAAGATCAGTGTTTAAAACACTGTTACATTAAGAACACTATTTTCAAAATAAAATTTCATAAAGTCTTTCTTGGCAATTCTTTAACTTTTCTTGGAAGCAGGCACAATTGGTTACATGTTAGCACAAGAGTGAAAGTAGAATGCAGAAATGAAGGTCTTTTCAAGAACAATCAATAGAAATGAGGTAACAATGAAAATACAGGCTTAAATTGTCAATTCATCAGATTTACCTTGGTAATCATCACATTTAAACTTGTGACCTTCAGGGGAAATAGATGTTCTAACAGGTTTTGCCAACTTCAGACTTAAAATCTATCTGAGACCCTATAATGAAAAGTCCATTATGCCTCTCCTGTGTATATTAAAAACATCCATATCAAAACTGGCCATATATTAAATAATCCAGTTACATGGCTTGGCTATAATGTTTTGCTCTATTGATTAATTAAAGGGCCAAAAATAGTTATTGAGATAAAGAAAAACACAAATCATATTTTAAATTGCTTTTGATACAAAATAATAATATAATTTTCTTGGACTTTCAATTCTAGTACAATATCATCTTTAACTTTTACAAGAAAAATATTTCCTTTTCTATTTTTTTAATTTCAAAATATTAAGGGAATCCAAATGTTTAGGGTTACATGGATCATTTTTGTAGTGCTTGAGTCCTGGCTATAGGTGTGCCCATCACCGAAATAGTGTTCATAGTATCCATTAGATTGGCTTATTTCCCTCTCCTTCTACCCTCTACCCCCAGGTTGATTTCCACTGAGTTTTACTTCCCTCTGTGCACATGCGTGCTCATCAGTTTGTTCCAATTTAGTAGTAAGTACCTGTGGTGGTATGTGGTGTTTGTCTTTCCATTCCTTTTGTTTTGTCCTTTCTTTTTATTTCAGAATATACTGGGGTACATACTTTTTGGTTACATATATTGCCTTTGTACCACCCAATCGGAGCTACCAACCTGGGAGATCGTGCACCGTATCCATTAGGTGTGAATTTACCCATCCTCTCCTCCCTCATCTCACCTGCCCAGTGCCCTATGAATGTTACTTCCATATGTGCATATAAGTGTCGATCAATTAGTACCAATTTAATGGTGAGTATATGTGGTGATTGTTTTTCCATTCTTGGGGTACTTCACTTAGAATAATGGGCTCTAGGTCTATCCAGTACAATGCAAGAGGTCCTAGATCACCATTGTTTTTGTGGTTGAGTAGAACTCCACAGTATACATATACCACATTTTATTAATCCACTCATGTATTGATGAGCACTTGGGTTGTTTCCATATCTTTGCAATTGTGAATTGTGCTGCTATAAACATCCTAGTGCAGAAGTCTTTCTTATAGAATGTCTTTTGTTCTTTTGGGTAGATGCCCAGTAATGGGATTGCTGGACCAAATGGTAGTTCTACTTGTATCTCTTTGAGGTTTCTCCATATTACTTTCCACAGAGGTTGTACTAGTTTGCAGTCCCACCAGCAGTGTAAGAGTGTTCCCATCTCTCCACATCCACACCAACATTTGTTGTTTTGGGACTTTTTTGATACAAGCTATTCTCACTGAAGTTAAGTGATATCTCATTGTGGTTTTGATTTGTATTTCCCTGATGATTAGCGATGTTGAACATTTTTCATATGTTTTTTGGCCATTAATCTATCTTCTTTTGAAAAGTTTCTGTTCACTTAGGAGAATGATCTCCAGTTCCATCCAGATTATTGCAAAAGGTATTTCTATAATTTTGTCAAACTAATTAAATTTACTATGTTAATTATATTCCATTTTATGTCATTAATTAAATTTCCACATTATTATGTTTTGCACCATTTGGATTCTTTTGAGAGATTATAGAGATACCAGTATGAAAAAATATTGCCTGTGAGATTTCCAGTAGATGGCAGTGCTCATGGCCCACAGAATATCACAACCTGATGGTGCCCCTCTTTCTTGATTTCCTAGCCTGATTTATCAGGAAATATATGTAGATAGAATAATACCCTAAAATTCACCATGAATTATTCAGCCAATAGTGTAAAGCATCTAATTATAGAAAATTTGTATGGTAATTAAGATTTATTTAACTTTCAGAAATTTTAAGATCTAAATGTGGTCTGATGACTCGAAGTGCTATTCTAATATTTTTTAAAGTAAGGATAAAAACATTAAGAATGTAGTGAAAAATAAAAGTAACATTTCTGGAGATGACAATATAATACTTCTTGCAGCAGATGCTTTTATATGACAAACCTGAAATATAATTATAGGGGAAGTTCTGTAAAACATAGTGAAATGTAATTATAAGTCAAATCCTTCAAAAGTTTGGTGGCTAAAACTATGAATATAATACAGAATAATAATACATATATTTTACTATATCTTTAATGTAACCATAATTATTTTTAAAACATACAAATTATATATAGAAAGATTCTGATATGAACTTCTATGTTTCTGTCATGTTACATAAATTATTCAAAACACTATGATAGCAAAGAAATGGAATTTCTTCAGGTTGGATTTTCTATGTTCTGCTCATCAACTTCTATAAGTCCTAACCTGTTGGGTATACTCTTCATGAAGGTGGGGACATAATACCCTGGTTCATTGTGTAAGTCCCCAGGCCTGATATGAAAACTAGAATGCAGAACTCACTTAGTAAGTATGGTTGAGTAAGCACATCCAAATTTGAAAGTGGGTACCACTTTTTATACAAAGGGTGGGTCCATAATTAAATCTATAATTTCTCCTAATTTATTAAATAACAGTTTTTTTACATCAGATATTTCTAAGGAATTGCATTTGTCTTAATCTCTGCAAAATGCATGTCACAACACAGTTATTATATAAGGAATGGATTTTCTCTCTTTGGAAGGAATTGAGTTAAATGAGTTAAAATATGGAGTACTCTTGGATCAGTTCTTATCACATTTTAAGACTATTTTTTAAAGAAGTTTTAGGTTCACACCAAAATTAAAAGAAAGGCACACAAATTATCCATATATCCCTGCCCTTCCAAATGCATAGCCTCCATCGTTTATAAATATCCCACACCAGAGTAGTTATCTGTTACAATTGATTAACCTACATTGACACATAATAATCACTCAAAGTCCATAGTTTACATTAGGGTTCACTCTTGGTGTACTGCATAGTATAGGTTTGGAAAAATGTATAATGACATGTATCTTATCATTATAGTATCAGACAGACTATTCTCACTGCCCTAAAAACCCTCTGTGCGTTGCCTATTCATACCTCCCTTCCCCCAACCCCTGGCAGCACTGATCTTTTTTACTGTCTTTGTGTTTTTGACTTTTCTGGAATGTCATGGTTGGAACCATACAGTGTATAATCTTTTTGGATTAGCTTATTTTGCTTGGTAATATGCATTTAACCCTCCTTCATGTCTTGGAAGTTTATTTCCTTTTAGTGTTAAATAATATCCCATTGTCTGGAAGTAGAAAACTTTATTTTCCCATTCACTTCCCATTTGGTTGCTTCCAAATTTTGGCAAGTATGAATAATGCTGTTATAAACATCCACATGCAGATTTTTGTGTAAACATAAGTTTTCAACTTCTTTTGGTAAACATCAAGAACAACTGCTGGATTGTGAGGTAAGAATATGTTTAGTTTTGTAAAAAACTGTCCAGCTGGCTTTCAAAGTGGCCATACCAGTTTGCGTTCCCACCAGCAAAGAATGAGAGCTCCTGTTGCTCTACATCATTACTGGTATTTCATGTGGTCACTGCTCCAGATTTTGGACATTCTAAGAGGTGTGTACTGGTATCACATTGTTGTTTCAATTTGCATATCCCCAATGGCATATGATGTGAAATATTTTTCATATGCACATGCACCATCTGTATCTCTTCTTTGGTAAGGTGTCTGTTCAGGCATTTTACCCATTTTGTAATTGGGTTGCTTGCTTTTTTTACTGTTAAATTTTAAGAATTCTTTGTATATTTTGCACGGCACCCCTACATCAGATGCGTTTTCTGCAAATATTTTCTCCCAGATTATGTCTCATCTTTACTTACTTTTGACATAGTCTTTTGCAGAGAAAAAAAAATTTAATGCAGCCAAGCTTATCAATTATTTTTTTCACGGTTTGTGCTTTTGGCTTGTATCTAAAAAGTCACCATCTTACCCAAGGTCATCTTGGTTTTCTCCTATATTATCTCCTAGAAATTTTAAAATTTTGCATTTTACATTAGGTCTATGATCCATTTTGATTTTTGTGGAGTCTGTAAGGCTTGTGTCTTGATTTTTTTTTAATTCCCTCATGAACATGCAGTGGTTCAAGCATCATTTGGTGAAAAGACTATCTTTTTTATTTTCTCCATTGTATTTCTTTGCTCCTTTGTTAAATATCTATGAGTATGGTGTATCTGGGCTTTCTCTTGTGTTCCATTGATCCATTTGTCTATTCTTTCCCCAATACTACACTATCTTGATTAATGTGGTTTTATAAGAAGTCTGGAAGTTAGGTAGAGTAGTGCCAGTCCTCCAACTTCGTTCTTCTCTTTCAATATTGTATTGACTATTCTGGGCTTTTTGCCTTTCCATGTAAACTTTAGAATCTGTTTGTCATTATCCACAAAAAAAAAAAAAACTTGTTGGGATTTTCACTGGGAGTCCATGAGTCTATAGATCAGTTTGAGAAGTACTGACATCTTGACAGTATTGGACCTTTCTACTCATGAAAACTAAATACTTCTCCATTTATTTAGTTCTTCAATTCAATTTATCAGAGTTTTGTAGTTTCCTCATATAGATCTTGTATATATTTTGTTAGATTTGTACATAGGAATTTCATTTGAGGGGTGCTAATGTAAATCATACTGAGTTTTTAATTTCAAATTTCACTTGTTCATTATTGGTATATAGAAAAGTGATTGATTTTTGTATCTTAATCTTTATCCTGCAACCTTGTTATAATTATTTATCAGTTCCATGAGGTTTTTTTGTCGATTTTGATAGATTTTCTGCATTGCTAATCAGGTCATCTGCACACAAAGACAATCTGAGTGTTTTTTCCCCCCTAATCTGTATGTCTTGTATTTCCTTCTCTTGTCTTACTATATTAGCTAGTGCCTTTAGAACAATGTTGAAAATGAGTGATGAGAGATGATATCCTTGCCTGTTCTCTGTCTTAATGGGTAGGCTTCTAGTGTCTCACCATTAAGTATGGCATTAGCTATAGCTTTTCCGTATGCATTGTTTATCCAGTTGAGGAAGTTCCTCTCTATTATTAGTTTACTGAGTTTTTATTATGAATGGGTGACGGGTTTTGTCAAATCATTTTTCAGCATCTATTAATATAATTTTTTTATTTTTAGCCTGTTGATTTTATTAATCTTTTCAAAGAATCAACTTTCAGTCTGGCTGATTTTCTACTGATTCAGCAGAATTCTTAAATTCTTTGATTTCTGCTCTAATTCTTATAATTTCTTTTCTTCTGCTCACTTTGGATTTAATTTGCTCTTTTTTTCTTGTTTCTTAAGGTTGAGACGTAGATTATTGATTTTAGATATTTTTTTCTTTTAGAATATGTGCATTCAATGTTATAAATTTCCCTCTAGGCATTGTTTTTGCTACATCCCACAAATTTTGATATTGTGTTTTAATTTTAATTTATTTAAAAATATTTTTAAATTTTACTTTAGAGTTTTTTCTTTGACCCATGTGTTATTAAATGTGTGTTGTTTAATCATCAAATATTTTAAAATTTTCCAGTAATTCTTCTTTTAATTATTTCTAGTTTAATTCCATTGCACTCTGAGAGCAAACATTGTATGATTTCTATCCTTTTAAATTTGTTAAAGTGTGTTTTATGGCTCATATTGTGTTCTGTTTTAGGGACTGCTTCCTGTGAGCTTAAAAAGAAAGTGTATCCTGCTGTTGGTGGATGAATCAGTTTATGGATGCTGACTTTATGAAGTCAATTGATGTTGTTGTTGAGTTCAACTATGTCCTCACTGATTTTTTGCTTACTGGATTTGCTCATTTCTGATTCTGGGGTATTGAAGTCCCCAACTATGATAGTGGATTCACCTTTCTCTTTGCATTTGCATTAGTTTTTGCTTCACGTAGTTTGATGCCGTTTTTAGTTGCATACATGTTAAGGATTAATAAGTCCTCTTGGAGAATTTACCCCTTTATCATTATGTAATGTCTTTCTTTATCCGCAGTAATTTTCCTTGTTTTGAAGTCTGCTCTGTTTGGAATTAATATATCTACTCCTGCTCTATTTTAGTCTTAGCATGTTTTATTTTTCTCCATCAACTGTTGTTGCAGTTTTTAGCTTTTGATTTGCCTTGTAATTTTTCCTTGATAGTTAGACATGATGTAGTTGATAAAAATCACTGCTATTAATAGGCTTTTAGCAATGTGGTGGTAGAGCGTGGGGAGAAGGGAAGCATTCTACAGGCCTACAGTTAAGTCCATCTTTTAGTGAACCGGAGCCTCAGGACTGTGAATTTCACAGTGGTTCTCAGTTCTTTTTTCCTTCTCCTTTAGGTGGGACAGGAAGGACAGGAGTAGGACAGAGGTATTTCCCTTCCTTTGGGTCAATTATGCTCTGATAATAGCCCAGCTGGTTGGTAAACTAGTGTCTCCTGAGGCCAGGCCTTTTTAGGAACAGAGTGCTCTACCTTATTTTGAAATGGCTCAGTTTTTCCTCCCCTTGCTAGAAGTACCAGGTAATTTTTCCCCAGTATTTACTATGTGAACCTGGTTGAGCTTCTGGAGGTAAATCTCACAAAACTGTGAAGGGAGTCCCTATAACTGAGTTCACCTAGAGTTTTTAACTTTCAAACTTATCCACACTGAGCCCCCAGCAATTCATCAAATACAGTTAAGATTTTCCAGGTAAGGATCCTGAGACTGGCTTCCCCAGTGGTTTGTGCTCATTAGTCTCTGCTCTGCTAAGCTTTGACTCTCTGTGTTCTCCTGTCTGTCCCTCCCATCTGAGAGAAGCAGTTTATCCTGTGTCAGCACATTTCCTCTGTACCCAAAAGGAGGCTCTTAATTTTTCAGTCTTTTTAGCTTTTTACATGTATTTATATTTGTTGTCAGAGTACCTCTGCCCTAAGCATGCTGGATCCTATGTTTATGCATGGTGATGTAGCAATGGATATTTGAGGTTTTTTGTTATTGTTTTGTTTGCTTTGGTAAAAATGAGTAACTTCCTGAATGGAGTCTGAGTATAAAATGGATTGACTATTCAGTAAAAACATAGATTCTATGAGAATTTGTTTATTGAAGCCAATGGTACTTTTGTTTTTGCTTCTGATTTTCAGTATAAAATGGTTGCTGCTGCTTTGTATTGAGCAACTGATGCATTAAACCAGACCAGCAATGGGTGTCTTGTGGAGAATAAAAACTTACCTCTTCAGGAAGGGATTTTTTTTTTTACTAACCTATTTTTCATGTCATGGCATCTGTGACTAGTTCATTCTCTAGCAGGTCCACAGAGTAGCAGTCCATATTACAACCTTTTGGTTCCTTTGAAATACTCTTATTTGCTTCAGATAAATTAGTTTGGGGTCTATTTGAAGGAAAAATGGAGTTTATAGAATCTCAAGCTCATTCCCATCTTGTCATTCTGTGATAAATCATGTCGGTTACAAAGCCAATTGCCCTCTGGGGCAAATATAAAATTGCTCTACACATATATCTGAGCTATGCATCTTTTTCTTCCAATAAGTGTTTGCTTTTTTAACTCAGGCTCAATGTAGATGCATTTCAAAGATGTGAAGCAACTAGGATGCTTGTGATAGTTAAAAAGAAAAAAGAAGTCTGCCTTTTATTCCTTTAGTAATAGACACTAAGTAGTATTACTAGGGTGTAAAAATAAAAACCCTCAGATTCTTCTTTTTTAAATCCAACCATCAGTCTCAGTCAATATATTTGTAAATGGACCCAATATTTTCAACTTAAGTCTTTTATCTAACCTAAAACTGCTTTGAAAACAAATGAGACTCTTGTTCTGAAAACAACTTTACCAAATTATTAAAAAAAAATGTTGTCAGGCTTTGATTCTTTTCACCTAATTGAGAACACAGGTTAGTACCTTTAACTGATGGGGCTCAGATTATATGTCATGGCTAATGTGCCCTAAAATTGCCATAGTTGGAGTTAAAGTTATATAATTCTATAAATAAAAAAGAAATGTTAAGGGTGGACATTGCCTTGGTTTTGAATTGAGAGAGCTCCATAGTGTAGCCTGGTTTCCATACATTAGCTGTGTGACCTATAGAATGTTTATGAGAACTAAATAAAATAAGTTACTCTCTAAATTGCCTGGTGTACTGTTTTTACATTTACATTGTAAGTTAAAAAATTATAGTTATTATTATTGTTTCCAATTATTCAATTCACTTTCTTTCATCTTAATCACAATGAGATCAACAAGAGAGTCCTATGATACCATGTATTTTCTATTTTCACAGTGGAGAAAGTTTCACTCACTAGACACTGTTATATATAAAGTACAGTATCTGCTTTAAATAAATCTGTAGTCTAGTCGGGGCAGAAGTAAATCAATATCCATATGTCATGTGACACAGGAAACAACCAACATGAGAATTAAGAGAAAAAAGGGATCTTTGTGAACCATAAGAGTAAGATAATTGTAATAGCTCACACTGATAACTTTCTCTCTATTATCTTACTTAAAACAAAGTCCCAGAGAAATAGAGCTGAAGCATCAGTTCTCAATTTACAAAATTGTAAATTGAGGCTTAGAAAGGATAACTGTCTTGTCCAAAGTTACTCAGGTATTGAGTGAAACAGCAAGATTTGCCATATAGGGAATCTGCCACAACAGCTTGTGCCCTTAAAAATCACAAGTACAACTTTTTTCATTAAATACTTTTAGGCAACAAAGGAAGCGTTAGGTTAATCCATGTACATCATACAGCCAGAGCAAAATAAAAAATATAAATTCTGCATGTGGTGCTGTGGAAACAGTTGAAAAGGCTTGTCTATTTACAGGGAAGGTTTTAGATTAGGATATACAAAATGGTGAGATTAGAAATGAGGTAGTATGAAGAGACTTTTGAATTTAGACAATAGAGGAATTAGTTCCAACTTCATCCAAAAAATATGTACACAACTATATACCTTTTCATAACTTCTGACCACTAGCATGTGGAATTATTTTGCAAATCCAATTCTTTGATGTTTTCTTTCTCTTCTTCAAAGTTAGCTGGAAACCGGTCATCCATTTAAGCTACTGATGCCTGATGCAATGTGATAACCCTAGGGCTAGAGCTTACTTTATAGAGATCCTCAATTCAGTGAAAGCTGACCTATTGTGCTGAGAACTGATGATTATTATGGTTACTTTGAGGCAAAGCAATATAATAAACTACTTGAACCTATAGAATAGATTCACCACAGATTAGCAATCACTATATTTTTTAAACTGTACTTTTCATTGGTAGAATATTGCATAATATTTGTATTAATAGCCATTTTAAATTAATATTCTTTACATACAATTTTCAGCTATTTTAACTATCATTTTTGTTGTTGGAGAGATAAAAGGCCTGTTTGAGGAGAGAAGGAAAGTCCTTTCAAATTATTATTAATTTCTTAATATCATACAGCACAATGTGCTGTGTTTATCTAAATGGTATTGATGTGGAAAGTTCATAAAGAGTGTTTCAAATAAATAATTATCTTGAGTTACACTCTAGCAGCGCTCCAGATTAATATAACCTCATGTAATCTGAAAATATAATGTTAACTGTATAGTGATTTTATTTTCATGAATTATTCTTATATTGATTTCATGGCATACCATCAATAATTATATGCATTCAACAACCATGCCCTCAGTCTGTTGTGCAGGCAAAAAAGATCTCTCTCTCTTTTTTTCTAGATATATTTTCTATATATTTCTAGATATAGTTTCTATATGTATTTTTACCTGCACAACAGACTAGCTGAATGCTTAATAAAGCACTAGGAAGCTAGATAGGCAAGCATTCGAAAGGGAAAGAAGAATCTATTTATACAAGACTGTATCCTATTAAAGCGTGCTCTCTCTCTCTTTCTCTGTTTCTCTCCTCCTCCCTATACCTCTCCCCTTCCCTCTCCTCCACATATAAACACACACACACACATATATATATATATATAAACAATTCTATGCATGTATAGGAGAATGTGCTTTCTTATATATATGAATATATATGTATAGAAATATTTACAAATATATACACACATATATATTAATATATAGAGAGAGACAGAAAGAGAGAGAAAGAAAATTCTCATAGGATGCAGTCTTATCTAAACAGATTCTTTCCCTTTTGAAATACATGCTTATCTAGCTTCCTAGTGCTTTATTAATGCCTACAGTTTTATCCTGTCATATACTTTTTGATTTTAAATGATAAATCTATGAAATTCAATAAAGTTTCCTTAGAGTTTTGTAATGCAGCACCTGTTATTTTTGGCACTTATGTGGAATTTTGTATTTTCTGTAAATTATCAAACCAAATTATGTAAACAAATCTGCTCATCTGAGATACTTCATGCACAATGAAAGATGTTTGCAATGGGATAGCTAATTTCCCAAAAACTTTAATTGTGAAATTTCTCCGGCCTTAGAGTACAATGGCAAAATTATACTTTCCAGTAGGAAATAATTTGGAAGTATTTAACAACTTTACACTTTGTTTTACTCTTTTAATAGCCATTTATTAGATTATAGCTGTCTGATTCTTAAAGCAAAACCAAAATATAAAAATCTAATTGCATGTCAAAGCAAAGATGAAAAGAGACATTAAAATGCCAAATTAATCATTTCATATTTACAACTAGAACATACCTATACCCATAATACATGACAATATGCATACTTTCATATAAAGATATCGATTATAATAAATCGTGAGTTTGCTTTCCTTCCCTTGAAGGAGTTTCTCCTCACCGGCTTCATATTACTTGCATTAATGAAGAAAGACATTAATGATGTTGCTCAGAGAAACTTTCTTCAATACCAACCACTTGAAAATTGAAATTTGTCTAATCAAAACAGTCCACTTTAGAAGCGATATACACTCATTTTATTACTATAAGCCTAATGGTTCTAGAGGAATTGCATTTAATATTCCCTTTGAATCTGATTTTTTAAAATCAATTAATTCTTAGTTCTAATTTCAGTTCTTCTAGGCCATTGATTCTTTTCCTCATTAGCCTCTTTTAATCACTTGACTTC
This sequence comes from Cheirogaleus medius, assembly GCA_008086735.1. Taxonomy (NCBI): domain Eukaryota; kingdom Metazoa; phylum Chordata; class Mammalia; order Primates; family Cheirogaleidae; genus Cheirogaleus; species Cheirogaleus medius. The sequence continues at coordinate 33,530,328 of VBSM01002121.1, read as the reverse complement.
CTCAAAAAGCAGCAGTTCAAGTTTCTTAGAGAAAAGTTCTTTATGGAAAAAATTAAATACATAGGAATGTAACAACCTAACTACCTTCTCACTACTAATGTTTTCCTCCTGTATTTGTAGAGTATGAAGAACTGCACAGAAAACACAAAATGAGAAACATCTCCAATTCCTTCTGCACATAGCTCCTTAACCTTCACTAGCATCTTTAATGTCACTTGTAACCTTATAAAAATATTATATGCAACAGTAATTTTGTACCATGTCCTGTAACAGGGAAGATAATTTTTTTAAAGTATTGGGACAGACCAGAAACAAGTTATTTTTATACACTTCCAAATACTTGAATAACTATTTTCTTAAATGTTTGTAAATGAAATGGTTATTTCATTTGGATAGTGTATGTGTGTGTATGTCGTATGTGTGTGTGAATTTTTTGTTACCATCTGTATTGGACGTATACTCACACCTGTTATTTTGCTAGATTTACCAAAAAAATATTCATTAATGTTCCCATTCTGAGGACATTATTTTACAAAGTTGTTTCTAGAACCAGTGTTCTAGATTATGTCAAATTTAATTCAATAGTCTATAATATCCACAAACTACCAGAGATTCTGAGGCAAATAATTATTGATCAGGCTTAGGGAGACTGATAATGTCAGTGGTGATTGACCCACAACTCATTTACTCATTGATTTATTCTTTCAACAGCTTGAACACCTTCTGCGAGTGGAGCAAGTGATTTGGATGTCTGCATGATCTATGGAGTATATTTTTGATATCTCATGTTATGACATTAAGAATCTGGAGCAGCCAAAACAAGATTTCTCTTCTAAGCTTTTTCCCTATCCCTTCCTCACTCCTTCAAACACTTCTTTTCTTATTTTGTTAGATCATAAAAAGAGATGGAAATTTATTTGAGGGGGCCTTATTCCTTTACTTGATGAATATTAGTATCAATTATTCATACTTGCTCTAGAGTTTATTGCTGGTATATCTACTAAAGCATTAATTTCATGTGCCTTTATATTCTTATCATATTCTTATTACTAATCAGTTTTATTTTGACCCTCCCCCAACAATTGTAGAATTGTAGTAAAAGCTATCTGAAGGCAGATGTTTTTCAAATACAACTTACTTTCAGTAATTGGCACCACACAGGGTCTCAGTCAGAATCAAGTTTTGCCAAAAAGGAGCCAAGGGCTTAATAAAAATGAATAATATCAAAATACTCATATCATCTTTGAGAGAACACTTTCTTTCTAGGGCATGTTTCTATAGTTCTATTTTAAATAACAACCCTGCCATTGTCTAAGTCATTTCTTTGCTTTAGTGCCATTTAACCTCTGTTCTCCAGAAGGCCAATAGCCAAATGCTTATATATATATATATATATATATATATATCTTAAAGATTGTTCTCCAGAAAGAATTCTGAAGAGGGTTAAGAGGGCTCTGCTGAAAGGAAGTACACTCTGGTTAGGGAATAGTGTGTTCCCATTCTAAAGCGTATATAAAACTCAGGGAGTACATCATTAACCAAAAGAATATGACTCCAATTTTAGAAGTTCTGGCATAGACAAACTGGTGTAAAATGTATTCTTGAACCATCATACCAATTGAGCACCCTTGATTTTATTACAAAGTACCTAATTTCGTTGAGCAACTTTAAGATAGTGTGATTATGACGTTATGGAAATTATTTTATATAATCCCAGAGGAATACTCTAAGGAGGGTGTTATCACCAGTTTCCAGAAGAAGAGACTTAACATCAAAGAGACTAAGAATTTACCTGAGGCCATACAGTGAGTATGTGAAGAACTGATATTGGGAAATAGATTTATTTGACTCTAAATCTGTACTTTTTTCACTTATTTGCATGTTTACTGGAATAAGACAATTTATTGCTAAAAATACGAGTTAAGTGATATTCCAGAATTAATGAAGAGGCAGCTGGTGTTCATATCTGTATTTTTATTATAATTTTTAATATAATTATTTAATGCTTTTATTATTACTATGAAATATGTATGTTGTAAATTTTGTCCCTAAAATTTTAACATATGACAATGCTATATTTATCCAAAAGGAAGCAAACAAGTAAGACTATAACTTTACCCCACTGTGGTTCTTAACTTTCATTATGGACTAGAATTACATAAGCTTTGACAAGTCTACTGCTCAGGGCCAAATGAGGCATTATGATTTAACTATTGTGAATTGAGGAGTTTATATAAGAATTAATTAGTGTGAATGAGAGGTGTATATATTAATATGTATATAATATACATAGTATATAGTATATATTATATAATATACATATGTAGGTATATATTATAATATATATAGGTATATATTATATATACATATTTATATATAATATAATATACATATTATTATACCATATACATATATGGAGGTATATTATATGTGTATTGTGTAATATAACATGCATATTTCATATATATATATATTTCCCAGGAACCACTAAACTACTGCACATGTAATACAAATGTGCACAGGATGTGAAGTGGAAAGAATCCTTTCATAATAGTTCATTGGTGTGCTCTATTTCAGGAGTAAATTTTTGAAAATGTTGATTTGTTAATTACATGTAAGCACCATAAATACGAACAGTACATGTTCTATCTTCCTACTGTCTGAAAGCTCAGGCAGAGTAGGCTAGGATATTCTGCAGTAACAAACATCTCCAACATCTAAGCAGCTGAACACACAGTTCATTTCTCGCAGGTGGAAAATCCACTGTGATTCCCAGTACCTATTCAAGACTTCAAACCAAGATGAATGATGCTTATTGCTTCTGCCTTATGGCCTCCTTGATTACTGTGACAAGGAAAGAAATCACGCAAAGAGCTCAGCTCTACTATTTGCCAGAATTTATGTGTGCCAATCATAGCCTGTTGGTTAGAAATATTCACAAGTTGTCATATAACTACAGGGAGGTTGGATAATGCAGTTAACACATGGAATATGTGGTTGACAGTAATATTTCTGCCACAGTAATTGAATTAAAGGGACAGTTTTACTTACATTTAATTAGATAGATGAGACAGATATATATATATGTAGATAGATAGACAGATAGATAGATAGACAGACAGTAGATAGATAATGTTGAGGTACTAGAAGGCGACAGATAGCAGTACTAGCAGGAGAATTTTGAAAAGATGTTGCATGTAGCTTCACTAGACTGAAGGTCTAGATTTTCAAAAAATGTAGATTTCTTTGTGTTTTTTTGTTTCGTTTTGTTTTCTTGAACGGACTCTTTTTATTGTTATTTTCTTTCTTAAAAAATTATCCCTTGCTAATTTTAGGACTGTATCTATATTAGAATAAAATTAAAGCAAATAGCTTACTCTTAGTCAATAATTTACTCTTAGACTTGGGAATATAGCCCAACAACACAGGGCCAATCAGATGGCAAAAATGGTGCAAGTCAGTACATGGGTATGAAAATCCTGTGGTCTACTAAACAGTATTTCAATGTGATTGGTTGATGATAGTGGAGATGAGTTAAAATGTGGATGTCCTACTTAATTCTTCTTAGATGAAAATAATAATCTTGGGGGGAAAAAGGCTGCAAAAGGCATAGAGCTTTTATGGTATTCCCATTCTAGTAACTTTGGCACATACCTAAGAAAATATATAGAAGCATATATTTGTTTAAGGAATTTGTTAAGAAGGTACCCCCAGGCACCTTCTGGTATACACTTGCTAATGGCAGCTTATACATTTTACTGAGAGTTAAATATGAACACCCCTTGGCTAGCCGAAGAAGAATCGCCATTTTGAGCAACAAGTATAAGCACATATCTTTTGCAGTGTCAGATGCTCAAATTCAATGGTTTCATCTATCAGCAATTAATTTTCTCTGCTAAAATTAGGCAATATTTTAAGGAATTCTGTATTCTAGAGGTTGTTCTTTTTCTATAAAACCTTACCCTTCGTCCATTCCTTATTTTGTTTTTCACTCAGTCTTCTGTAAAAATTCCTATCAAATTATTCAACCTAATTCTTAAGCAATTATTCAACCTGGATAGGTGTTGACCTATATAAAGCTGAAGCAGAGAGGGTCACACACCTCAGTAGCTGAAAATCAATTGATGAAGAAAGCCAATATAATTACTCTGATGTGAAGATGTAGACATTGTGTATAGTAGCATGGAGGCTGAAAAATGTATCTGATAGGATAAAATATTAAGTGATTGATAGGTATGGTGAAATTCAACTTTAAGTATAAAGGCTGGGAATGGTAGGTACTTTTACAAGTAGAGGTGAGGTCAAGGAGAATGACTAGAGCAGTTGCAATATAAGTAATTGTATAGATATGGGGAAATGTTTAGAATGTTAGGAAGATTAAGTGATCCAATTTAATTCGACAAAGCCTGCATGAGCAGGAAAGTATATGTTACACTCTAGTCAGGGAAGATCTACAATTTTGTTCTAAAGAGTTAAGCTTGTACGGTAAGCAGTCAAAGGTTCTTGGGCTATGGTTGATATGATCATGCCAGTCTTTTAGGAAGTTAATTAAATATGGAAAAGATGTTTAACAAGGAAAACATTTAAGAGGTTATCGAGGTGTCTTGTAAGAAATGATGAGAGGTGAAACTAAATCAATAGCATGAAGGAATGGGGATGAATGCCAAAGACATTTGTGGGTAGAAGCCCTAATCTATTTACCATGGAAAGGTGTGAAGAATTAAAAAATAGGCTGTGGATTTAAGTACAGGTGATTGGATATTATCGGTGTCTTTCTCAAAGACAAGAAAAGCTAAAAGCACAGACTGCATTGTGTGGATGAATACAATGAATTTAACTTTGTATATTTCAGAATATAAGTTTGGTAAAGAGAAGTACTTCAATTCAGCAGTCTGGACTTTCATTATCCTGCTTAGCCATACTCAGTGAGTGTTATTCTGCAGGATATAGTAAAAATGCTGTACCTTTCTAAGGTCAGATTTTATTTAAACCAAAGATTGTCTAATCTCTTATGTGCTATATCTGACTTTCTTATCCAAAACCTTATCTGAGTCTGACCAAATTGATCCCAAGCTGGGGCATACTTCCTGATGTCTGACTGCTAAACTGCTTTTGAGCAACATTTGACCTCTAATTTTTTCAATCTTCCTAATCTCTACCATCATACTGACTTGCTATTTATTACTTTTATTACTACTTCTTTCCTGTATCTACCTTGATTCTTCTGGTCCTAATGTCACCCATTCATCCTTAACCTACCACTGCCTTTGACCCAGACACAAGGCTTTTCCCTCACTGTTAGATGCTATCATACGTAATAAAGAAGAATCACAGCAGAAATTTGAGATGGAAACAGCTACTTTGGATAAATCTATTAGGCCAATTCACTTCCTTAGTAACTATTTTTTGCCTATGTAAAGGCCATGAGTAACATCTTGGGATGGAATTGGCCAAGAATTGAAGGGTTCATTTAGATGCTTGATGTGTAGGTTAGGGAAAAGAGTGAACATTCGGGAAAACTTAGTCATATAAAAGTAACAATTACTCTAGTTCTGTTTAATGCCCTAGTCAGACATTGAAGACAACTAGTATTAATTTTCAAGGTCACTGAAAAACATTATTTTATACAATTTTTAGAAATCAGTGTGTTCCAGGATGTATAGACTCATGTCTTGAAGTTGCAACAATCTTTGTGTGCTATTTAATCCAATAATATATTTGAGTATAGAGTGGTCACTTTTACTTTTCAGTTTTGTTGCATTATGTCTAGGGCACCCAAAACAATAACATTAAATAATGAGATATTAAGTATGACTGATATCAATGAAATACATGTATTATTTCAGCCTGAAGTTCAGGCTATTTTTTCATATACTTATTTTTGTGATGAATCATAAAATAAACTGAATCATCTGAAAGAGACCAATGCTCACTATACAGCATGTACAATTCCCAGAGGATAGGATTTATGTTTCTTTGAATGACAGTCAACACTGTAGAAATTTAGTTAGAAGAATTGTAGGTCATAGATCTTGGATGTGACTGACATTGGCAGCATAAAGAAATGATCAGGGAATAGTTCTTTTGAACTTTGTTAGTCAATTTTTAAAAGTCAGAAGTCTTATAAAGAAACCTAAAGGAATAGTTTGTCGAATACAGTTACGTTCTAGAAAAATAGAAACAATATAAAATAAGGAAGACAGAAAACAAAAGACATATAAGCTGAGCATGAACTCACAATTAGTGGTAAACAGGAAAGTTTTTTGTTTTATATTTTTTACTTTTTATTTTGAAATGACTTTTGATTTACTGAAGAGTTGCTAAGATAGTACATAGAGTTCACATGTGCCTTGCATCCAATTATTCCTAATGTTAACAGCTTATATAATCTGATGTGTTTATCAAAAATAAGAAATTAGCATTAGTAAAATAGTATTAATTACATACTTTTTTGATTATTTGACACGTTTTTCCACAAATACTCATTTTCTGATCTAGGATTCAATATAAGATACCATGATTCACTTAGTCATGTCTTCTTAGTCTCCCTCATTTTGTGATAGTTTCCATGGTTTCCTTGTTTTTGTTTTGTTGCATTTGGCT
>VBSM01002121.1:33506419-33523715 GCA_008086735.1 Cheirogaleus medius | reverse complement strand
ATAGTCACTTTGAAGCATATTGCTATGGTAGAATATCTTTGACTTAGATTTGTCTAAGGCTTTCTCATTATAAGATTAGGGATATGGGTTTTGGGGAAGGATACTGCAGAGACAAAGTGGTCTTTTTCTCATATATCAGAGAGGACATGATATCAACATGAATTATTACTAGTGATTTTTGCCTTAATCACTTGGTTAAGGGGGGATTTTCTAGGTTTCTCCACTCTACAGTTATTATTTTTTCCTTTCTATATTTTATTCATTAGAGAAGCAAGCTACTATATCCAGCCACTACATAAGGAGAGAAGAATTAAGCTCCACCTCCTGGAGAGAACAATATCAAATAATTTGTAGAAATATTTTAAAATCACCAGAGTAATTAACAAATAGTTTGAGCAAGCTACCTTGAGACCATACAAATATCTTATTCTCTTTAAAGCTTTAAAGCTTTACTCATGAGTTTTAGCATTTTTAGTAGATTTTGCCTGCATGTTCGCACTTTCTGCCTTTCTATTACTACATGATATTCCAGGCCTATCTTGTATTTTCTGCCCTAGCTTTAGAATCAGCCATTTCTCCAAGAACATCCTATATCAGTTTATTAGAGAATGTTATTTAGAAACCAAATTGTATGTGGGTATTACTGGAATGTCATTGTTTCTAGGTCATCTTAGCACACAGAGCTAGGAAATATCTGTATGTATGCTAACTCACATATACAAACATTTATTTAAGTGTCTACCTATCTAGCATTCTATCTATCTGTCTACCTCTATTCCAGGATTACAGGGTTCAATCTAACCTTCCAAGTCATATAAACACTGACACACTACCATATAGGATACCTCATGACTCCAAAAATTCTCTTGTATGGCCCCTTTGTAGTCATCAAATGAAATAAGGTAGTAGAGTTGTTTTACCTAAAACAGAAATGTTGACCAATAGTTGCTAGAAAGAGGAGATTGGACTTCAAGATGAAATTCAAACTTACCCCATTAACTAGTCTATTCAGACCTTCATGTCCTAAAACTTAACCTGTGCATTGTTTGTGGCATTCTTTGAAAATTTTTGCCTCCAAATTCTGCAGTTTAGCCCAAATATCATGTTACTATTTAATTACATATTTTGAATGTTTAACAACAGTGTTTTCTCATCACTTCATTACTTAGGTCTTTAGAGTAAATTATATTCATAGAAAGCACGCTGGCAGAGTAGAGAGAAACATTCCAGTTTGGCTTTGAATGATTGTTCAAAAGGTCCTTATTGAGTGACATTTAGCTACTTCATTATCTGTGTTCCCTACAAATCAAATTTCAGTATCTAATTTAGAGATTTTTGTGAATATCATATATGATAACAAATGAGGTTTATAATAGATGAACCTACCTCATTCTCAATTTAAATGAAATTTAAATGATTTCCCCTCTTCATAAAAAATCTTATATACCTTTCAACCTTGAAAAAAATACATGAAACTTAAATTGTAGATAGTGGTCTTCCTGAAACCTACACTAAAATTAGTTCTATTATACAATGTAATGATATTTGGTAGGCAAAGTCAGATTCAGGAGAAGAAGGGTTAGTAAATTACACAATACTCTCTCATTTTTCTACTTTACTTTTTTGTGTTGGTTAGTAGGGTTTTCTATTTGATTATTTACTATTTGTTTGTATATTTTTTCCTTAAAAAGTACCTGAAGAAAATAAGTAAATAAATAAATAGTTTTTCAAAGTAGCCAAAGAATCAATTTTACAAGTTACAGCATGACATATTTTCAGTATGATTAAGACTTTTTATATTCATGCTAATTTATGAACTTTATGTACATAAAATTTAAAGATATGTTTGTTTTACCCTTTGTGCCTATTATACTTGCATTTATAACTCAGAAATCTTTTTTTCTTTTATTTTTTCTGTATCTTTTTTTTAACATTAAGTAATTGTTTAAGGATATATGTAGAAACTACCAATATTATGTTATTTAATGTTTAGTTTTTGATATCTTTCCTATTTTGGGTTCTGGTTAATTTTGAATGCAAAACTACTCAGATTAAAAGAAGACAACTGAGTTTTCTATAAAAATTGCCACAGTATATCAGTAACTGCCCTTATTATACAGAGATGACATTATCAGAGTTCTTCATATGATCCTGATACAGTATTTGAGAAAATTCTTTATTTCCATGAAAAATGAATACAATGTGTCTTGACAATTTATACACTCTTGATTATTGAATCAGTAAAATATTTGTGGAGTATTGGCCATATGCAAAGTAGTTCACTTGGTGCTCTTGAGGTAGCAATGAACAAAACAGATCTGTTCCTATCTTTGTGAAAGTTATATGATATCTATTCTAGTCAGGCAGCCAGATTCTTAATAAGTATTCATTAAACTGCAGTTGCAATTAGTGACTAGTCTCACATCCTGGCAAAGAAATCTGATCTGTCTGGGAAAGTCAAGGAAGGTTTCCTTGAGGGAGTGATTTATGTTAATCTCTGGAAGATGACTTGATGGATACTGTGGATTAGGTTTCACAGTCCACAGTCCACCATCCTTATAAGATGTTGTTGTATGTTAAAGAAGATGGGGAACTAACATTACATTTCATAGACTTTATTGCAACATTGGTTTAGATGCAAATTGTACTAATTAAATGAGATCATTTGAGATTTGAAAGGTCTTTTATTTTCCATTCTTCAGCTTCTTGAGAGTAAAGAGTCATTTGCAGGGAAGGCAGTGAGTGCAGTGTTCTTGACACCTGAATTAGTTTAAGAACTAAATTAATGCATAAGAACAATTCTTAAGGAATAACTCATGTTCCTCCTTGCAGGTAGGATCTCAGGGGTAGTATCTTCCCTAATGGATTCTTTTTAAATTATTTTTTATTTCAGCATATTACAGGAGTTCAAATGTTTAGGTTACATATATTGCCTCTGCCCCACCTGAGTCAGAGCGTCAAGTATGTCTATCCCACAGATGTTGTGCATTGCATCCATTAGGTGTGTATATACCCATCCCTTCCTCTCCGCTCCCACCTGCCTGATACCCGATGAACGTTACTACTATATGTGCACTTAAGTATTGGTTTAGTTAAGTCAGTTAATACCAACCTGATGGTGAGTAAATGTGGTGCTTCTTTTTCCATTCTTGTGATACTTCACTTAGTAGATGGGCTCCAGCTGTATCCAGGATAATACAAGAGGTGCTAGATCACCATTGTTTTGTGTGGCTGAGTAGAACTCCACAGTACAACCTCTGTGGAAAGTAATATGGAAGTATCTCAAAGAGCTACAAGTAGAACTACTGATTGATCCAGCAATCCCATTACTGGGCATCTACCCAAAGGAATAAAAAATATTCTACAAAAAAGACATCTGCACTAGAATGTTTATAGCAGCAAAATTCACAATTGCAAATATGTGTAAACAACTCAAGTTCCCATCAATACATGAGTGAATTCCCTAATGGATTGATCCTGTTCTGTTCTTAGAGGTTTTACTTCATACCCACCCTGCATTCTGAAACTCCTTTCTAGCCACTTTTGCTGATACAATCCTTTCGTCAATGTAGATAACTAGAGATGTCTCTATTACTGGCAATGGATCTTAGTAGCTATGATTTACTAAGAGTCAAGGAGCCATTCATTTTTATGGCTGAGTAGTACTCTATGGTATGTGTGTGCATATATAATATATGTGCACACACATACACACTCCCCCCCCACATTTTCTTCATCCACTCATCAGTTGATGAGCACTTAGGTTGATTCCATATATTTGCAATTATGAAATGTGCTGTGATAAACATATGAATTCATGTCTATTTTTGATATAATGACTTCTTTTCCTTTGGGTTAATACCCAGTAATGGGATTGCTAGATCAAATGGTAGGTCTACTTTTAGTTCTTTGAGGAATCTCCATACTGTTTTCTATAAAGGTTGTGGTATTTACATTCCCACCAACAGTATATAAGCATTCCCACATCCATGCCAACATTGATTATTTTTTGATGTTGTAATAATGGCCATTCTGACAGGAGTAAGGTGATATCTCATTGTGGTTTTAATTTGTATTTCCATGATGATTAGTGATGTTGAACATTTCTTCATATGTTTGTTGGCCACTTGTATGAACATTAGCAACTAAGAAGAGGGGATATTAAGAGGAGGGTAAGAGATAAAAAATTACCTATCAGGTACAATGTACACTGTTTGGGTAATGGATACACTAAAATCCCTGACGTCACAACAAGTGTAACAAAAACACTTGTATCCCAAGAATCTGCCCTAAAAATCAAAACTAAATCTTAAAACAAAACATATACAATTATTTTAAAGTCAAAATTTTAAAAACCACTAAAAGAAATAGAGATAAAGTATATATTAATTCTTTTTTATTTTTTTACGTTCTATTTTTTTAATTCAGCATATTACAGGGGTACAAATATTTAGGTTACATATATTGCCTTTGCCCCACCCGAGTCAGAGCTTCAAGTATGTCTATCCCACAGATGCTGTGCACCGCACCCATGAGATGTAAATATACCAATCCCCTCCTCCCCACTCCCATCTGCCTGACACCCAATAAATGTTACTACTATATGTGCACTTAAGTGCTGATCAGTTAATACCAATTTGCTGGTGAGTACATGTGGTGCTTGTTTTTCCATTCTTGTGATACTTCACTTAGTAGAATGGGCTCCAGCTCCATCCTGGATAATACAAGTGGTACTAGATCACCATTGTTTTATGTGGCTGAGTAGAACTCCATGGTATATATATATACCACATTTTATTAATCTAGTCGTGTATCGATGGACACTTGGGTTGTTTCCACATCTGTGCAATTGTGAATTGTGCTGCTATAAACTTTCTAGTACAGATGTCTTTTATAGAATGTCTTTTTTCCCTTTGGGTAGATGTCCAGTAATGGGATTGCTGGATCAAATGGTACCTCTTGTATCTCTTTGAGGTATCTCCATATTACTTTCCACAGAGGTTGTACTAGTTTGAAGTCCCACCAGCAGTGTAAGAGTGTTCCTATCTCTCCGCATCCACACCAACATTTATTGTTTTGAGACTTTTTGATAAAAGCCATTCTCACTGGAGTTAAGTGATATCTCATTGTGGTTTTGATTTGCATTTCCCTGATGGTTAGAAAAGTGAAACAAAGATAATGTCTTTTCATTAGCTTGCTCAAATTTGGCCTTTTTATGTCTTTCACTATCTTGGCAGAGCAATAAAATGCTTTGACATACTCTTGGCTTAATAAGATGTATACATCAAAACCCACACTGCCAGTAATATTTCTCATCTTTCAGAATATAATGTTTTAATCATAAAGGAATAATAGAATGAGAGAAAATATGATCTTACATAGGATGTGATGACTCATTAATTCTCACATACCAATAATGTGTATAAATCAAGGTGAATGATCATAAACTACAGAAAATAATTGAGGAGTTTAAGAAAATTTACAGTAAATTGATATCTAATGAATTTTTAATTCATGCAAGTTTTAATAGAAAGGATATAGCAAAGCCATTTCAAAATTTATGTTGAGATACACTCAATTTCAGTTAATTCACTGCACCATTGAAGCAGAAAACAGTTGGCTTTATGAATATTAGGAATAGTGTCTGATTGCATGGTACCATATCCATTACGTTTGACTTCTGCTACATTGTGTAGCATGATGGAAATAAAATGAATTGAGATTGACATAAAAAAACTGCGACTATATACACAATGGCTGTTTTGATGTAATTTAAAAAAATTAAGTGCTATATTTTGTTTGATGATGATTTACTCTGTTTCATTTTGTTTTGCTTTGTGCTAAAATAAATATGAATCAAAATAAAGAGACCAAATGATTGAACATCAAATATATAAACATGACTTTAAAGCTAACATTTTTTCTTATTAATCAGCATGAGTTTGGATATTTTAAATAGCTATTCTATAGATAATTAGCATTTTAATGTATTTATTGATGTTGGTTTGAATATGTAACATACTGTACTAATACCAATTATTTTGAAATTTAAATATTGAGGACTGCACTTCAATATTTATGGAATTGAATGGGTGTTGCCATAGATGCAAAATAGATTTTGCAAAGAAAAACAAGGACTTTTCATGGGTTACATTTCACAACCTTTGTATCATTTTTTTAAGGTGCTTTGATGTACAGATTTTTGTTTCTCCTTTTGAGGAAAATTGCATAAATGTTTGTTTTTCAAATGTTGTAAAGGAAATGGATAATGTCTCACTTATATGTGGAATGTAAAAATGTAGAACTGAGAAATAAAGAATAAAATGGTGGTTACCAGGGGCTGGAGAAGTAGTATGAAGGGTGTTTGGGAAGATGTTTGTTAAAGGATACAAAATTTTAGTTAGATAAGAGGAATAATTTCAAGAGAACTATTGTACAACATGGTGACTACAGTTAATAATAATATTGTATTCTTAAAAATTGCTAAGCAAGTAGATATTAAGTATTCTCACCACAAAAAAATGACAAATGTGTGAGGTTATGCATATGTTACTTAGTTCAATTTAGTCATTTCACAATGTATACTTATTTCAAAACATGCTGTACATGATAAACATATAGAATTTTTAGACATTCCAAAATGTATATATACTTCAAAATAATATCTTGTATGTGGTAAATATATATAATTTTATCTTTCAATTTAAAAATAAATTAAAAATAAAAATAGTAAAAAATATAAAAAAGAATTCTCATTAAAAGATAAAGTAAATTTCTTCCCTTTTTTCCCTTTAATATCTGTAAGCATTTCTTCCCTTGTATGTATACATAGCTTATAGTTATCATTAACCACATGATAAAAGATACTGATTGAATACCTACTATGTTCATACCACTCATTTAGGCAATGTAATGTTTTGAAAATTATGAAGAAAATATTTATCTTCCTATATAGAATTCAATTTATAAGGCTATATCCTATAAATTACATCTGAATATGTATTTCTTTCTTCATTCATTGTGTGCTGACTGATAAATTGTGTGTTTCATTCATTGTGTTTAGGACCAAACATTGAGAGAACTTCTTGAAAAAGTCTATACAATTCCTTTCACATTAATTTATTTTATTAGATCCTCCTCTAACAAAGCCTATAATCATCACCTAGAACTAATGGATCACATCCAGTTTCATTATTGCTCTCAAATATGACTACATATTTGCCCCCCTCAAATTTCCCATCCATGTTAATTTTGAATACTAAATCCACATGTTTTTCATCAAAATTTGTGACCCAGAATTGCTTATGTTCAGAAAGCACCCCCTGTGGACAGTAGCTCTGAGCCTTTAATATCTAAATCACTGACATCATCTTTCCATCCAGAAGTCATTCCCTTCCTGAATTGCTTAAGTTTTCCCATGATATCATCCTAAAAGGCATGAATGATAATTATTTATGTACACAGACTTACAGACAGTGGGAGTTGAACTTGCCTAAGCAATCCCTTCACGTTGCAGATGTGAAAACTTACATTCTAGTAGGTGAAGGGACTTTGAAATAGTGGTTTAGAAGTTTACCTTACCTAAGCACCCACAAAAAGAATAAAACCTCTAAATTCAAGGCAAGGTTACTGATGGTACCTGACATCTATGAGTGACAAAGGTCTTCATCAATCTGAAGACAGTCCCAGTTCACAAAAACAGCAGTGGAGCCAGGTCTTCTCAGTCTCAGTTAATATTTGCATTTCCTTGGGTCACAATGCATTTTTATACTATTAATCAATTAGAGAAAGATCTTTTACTTCCCTTCAAGATGGCAGAATAACATATTTTCCTCAAAGCCTATGAAAATGTATATGGTTCTATTACTCCAATTAAAATATTTTAAGAGCATGAGTTTCTTGGATAAATATGTTACTCCTCCTTTATACCAGGAGCTTTTAAGGCACTGCCAATATGGCATTACTTTATTATACAGTAGTCATACTTTAATTAAAAACTATGGTTGACTACATTTTATCTTTTAATATGTATGTTCCCTTTGTGTAAGGGCATGTTATATTAATTTTTTACATGAAACATTATAGCAGACAGAATAAGTATTCATAAAATATGCATAAAACATACATTAAATGACAAAATAACAAATTGAATGATAAAAGAGATAAGATATGGATAATTTCTGGTTCTATATAAGCACGTAACACAATATAATATGCAATTGCTACTGCAAATGTTTCTTAGTGATTTTGATTTTTTTGCAACTTTTGGAGATACTTTGTGGCCACTTTACAGTCACTTTTCCATGTACACTTTAAAAGAATAAACATATTTTTTGGTCATATATATTTCTGTATATAAAATAGTTCAAATTTGATAATTGTGTTGTTCAGTTCTTCTATGTAATTTTATATATTTTGTTTGATATTCCATCCATTATTGAGAAAATAATCTGAAAATTTCTCATTCTAATTATGGATTTGAATTTTTCTTTATCGTTTTGTCAATGAACTTAATACAATTTGAAGAGATTTCAGTTAGCAATTATAGTTTTATGACAGTCATAAATTTCTGTTAAGCTCATTTGTTATGTACTATCCTTTTACTGAGTATTGCTTTCTTTTGCTAGTATACTTACAATGTGTATTTTTTATCCTCCTACATTTAGCTTTTTTTTTTTTTGCATTAAAGGTGTGATTCTAGTAAGCAGAATAGGTATTGTCATTGTCTAACCCACTCTGTAAGTTTTACCTAAACATTTAGCCTATTTGAATTTAATGAAGTTATTAATTTGGATTTATAGCTATCATCTGAGTATTTGTTCTTTGTCTCACAAGTTTTTATCCCTTTTTTCTTCCTTTGCAATGTCTTCTCTATAAATTTTACTTTAATATTCAGCTTGTTACTATAATACATTTTCATAGCTGTAAGTGCAGAGTTAACAAAAGATTCTTTCTATATGGAAAATTAACTTGGGTTAATTTCACATAGCTGTTTCCCTAGAACCCTGATGATAGTGGAATCAACTCCTAGCAGCTGGCTTAAGGCAACCACGGAATGAATTATCAATGTTAGGTTGGAAGACACAGTTTTGATTTTCATTGCAAGTAGTATGGCTTATGAAGAGATGTTTCATTTCTGGAGCCTGGGAATTATGCCCAATCGTTCCTATATGGAGCCAGTGGCTTGTAAAATAGAGTTGTTTCCATACTTAGATGTGTTGCCTAACACCTAAGCTTTCACTTGGTAGGTCAAAAAATTGCCCCTTAATTTTTAAAAAATTCGTATGGAAGAAACATGCCTGATACTGCTCTGTTGGCATACTGAGTTTGCTATTATCTATCTTCCTTAAAGTTAAGTAAACTCAGCTAAGATAGTCTATTCATATCTAGAGTTTAGCAAAAAATTTTGCTAATGGTGTAAGCAGATTTGGTATTGCAGTAATTGCCACATTATTACAATATGAATTCTTGACTTATGACAATGGAATACCACATCTCAGATAATGATATGACTTTGAAATATTTTAACTTCATTTATCCCATCTCTCTATTTTCTAAGTTTGCCATGTATATTAATTGTGCATATATTTTAAACATTATTACATTTGTTCTTTACAGTCATTATTTCCTAAGCTCTGTATTTATTTCGTGAATTTCTGTGTTTTCATTTGAGGTCATGGTCCATTTCTCTAAAGACTTTGATTTAGTATTTGTGTAGTTTCTGTTTCCTGGCAGTGAATTATCTCAATTTTTATTTATCTGGAAATATTTTTATTTGGTTCTTTTTGAAGGATATTTTCACTGGACATAGAATTCTATGCTTGTAATCAGTTTATTTTAGCATTTTAAAGCCATTATTCCATTGTTGTCTTGACTTTATTATTTTTGTTAAGTCAGGAGATCAATTACACAGCATGATGAATATAGCTAATAATTCAATATTGTACATTTAAATTTCACTAAGAGGGTAAATTTCAAATGTTTTTTCATAAAACTGTTAAATATTTGAGGTGATGAATATGTTAATAAGCTTGATTTAACCATGTCACACTGTACCCAAACTTTGTAACAACACTTTGTACACCTTAATCTATAACTTGCCAACAACAATAAAAATGTAATGTTATATCTTTCCAAGAAAGTCAAATAAGTCTATTTTTGTTAATTGTAATATATCTGCTGTCTTTTCTGCCTCTTGACTATGTTCTTCAGCTTATTGCTTTCTACAAAAAAAAAATCATTAAATGCTGAGGGGAAGGATGGCAAGCAGAATATCAATTGAGCTCTCTGTGGTTGCTTTTTCTCTTGGATCTTGGCTTCTCATTTCTTATGATCTCTGCTGTCTCAGATATTTTGTTTTGCTTCATTTGTCTTTATTTTTTCTAGGTGGTAGTATTCGTCTGAAGTAAGATAATTCTTTATCATGCCTCGAAATGGAAATTTCTACTCAATGATATTTGACTTATACACAAAGTTTGTCCTCACATTTTTTACTTTGTCCCTTATATTTTTGATTGCCTAAAAAAGTCACTAACAGGGAAAAAAGGGAACCATAAGCATATCCATTGCCTAGAAATAGTTGCTATTGTCAAATCATTGAATTTTGTGCCGAATACTTTGCATTACTGCCTTATTGAATACAAACTGCTTAATTTATACCTTGGGTCTATTGCTTATTAGCTCTGTGATTTGGTTAACTTGCTTTATGTCTCTGTGTCTCAGTTTACTCATAAATAAAATAATGATAATAATAGTTTATGCACTATGGAGTTTTTATGAGAATTAAATTATTCAATCTATATTGTTAACTATTTTGATGATGATAATGTTATCATAATTGAAATATCAACAGCTATTAATATTACCTATATAGAACTAAAGTTAATATTATACTGTATGATATAGTCAGATATTGTTTATGTGGTTATAGATTCCTAACTATACTCATACACACGTTAATTTAGCATATGTATTGTTGCAACTAACTTTTGTAGGTAATTTTTATAATAAATTCATAAACAAAGTATACAGTTTTATTCTAACCGAAGTTTTGGTTCACATTTCCAAATATTAATATTATGTTTACCAGTACTTGTGGTCTATTGAATGACTATTTTTAGCAATATTACTATTGGATTTGTTATTAATTATATATTTCCAGAAGAAGAAACATTTAAGTACCTGGAAATTATATCATAAATTAAAAACATCTATTTTTGTGTCCCTTGAGTATATTCACTAACAAAATTTCTCTGTTATCTTGTTCAGCTGTTTTCCTCATTCAATACTAGATGTTTAAGAAAAATTGCTAAGCTATAAATTACATTCTTTGGTATCTTTATTAAGTTCTTGGGTATGAAAATATCAATTCAGTGCAGTAGTTATGCAATTTCTGTACATTGAGCATAAAGTAGCAGTTTTCATTAGCAGGTTTTCACAGTCAAAACTGTTATTTCTCCACTAACATTTCTAATTCAAACTGCAAGCTGCTTGTTTGCAAACAGAGAAATTGGAACTTGCCAATTATGTTAATCATCAGTTATAAAATCTCTTGAATATCTCATGATCTAAAGAACAATTGGAAGCTCAATTTTTTATGCCTTGTCTATAACTATTCATCTATCTACTGTTTATCTCAATTTTTCTACCATTTTGATTGAATAAGGAAGACATTTCTAAAGGTCATTTTTAGTTATCAATGGTGTCATTAATTTATAAGGGATCTAGCTGTGTTTTTTTTTTTCCTCCTGAATCAAATTACTTTAAGAGCTCCATGGATGAATAGAAGGCAGATTTGTCTCATTGTTCTAAATAATGTTTGGCCTAGGAATTTGGGAGGCATAATTTGTTTCATTATATCATATTCAGAAGCGTTTAAGATGTTTAGGGTTTAATCTTTAATTTGATACAATATTATGAGAATTTTCTATTGTTATTCTTTTCTATAAGGCCAGAATAATGTAATAACTTATTAATTGTTCACATTAATGATGAAAACACATTCTTATTTCTTACACATTAAATGTTACTAGAATATAGATTAACTTTTTTTTCTCATTATATCAAATCAATTTTATAGCTAGTATCTATTTTTCTAAAGAATCTTTCACAAAGTAAAACCTATCCATACAATATATAAGGTGATAATTTATTATAACTCAATGTCAGCATTTATTCTTTAAAGAAAAGTAAATATTAAAAGTGTGACTGCTATGGAGATTTTCATCTTTAACAATTGTTTTCATAAAAGAAAACATACTTAATAAAATAACATTTGAAAATGAAGCATTTTGTGTCTTATTCTCCATTTCTTTGTTTAAAGTACTTGTGTCTATTTTTTTTTCTATCATAATTGAATTATTATCAGTGATCTTATATGCTAGTATCAATAAGTAAGTTTCTTGTGTAGAATTCAAAATTGCATATCATTCATATAGTTTTCAGGGAAATCCATACAATAAGTAGATCATTATATGTTGTGAAAAGATATTAGCATTACAATAGTAATAAGTTTACACTATGTATAAGATAAACTAAGAATATATGCTGGTTTCAATGTATAATACATTTGCTACATTAGGGATATACTAGTCCTCAGTAAATGCAGAATGCTGGCCTATAGCCCCCTGGAAGACATTATGCTTTTCCTCTCCTTGCCAGTCATAATGATCCCTGTTCCCAATCCCTTATGAAAAGCTCAGAAGCATCTATTCAGGTCCTTTACCCATTTTTCACTGGGTTATTTTTTTCTATTGAGTTTCCTGAGTTCCTTATAAATTTTGGATAATAATCTTTTATCAGATATATGATTTGCAGATATTCTTTTTCCATTTCATAGGTTGTATTTTCATCTTGGTGGTGGTTTATTCTGCTGTGCAGAAGTTTTTTTAGCTTGACATGGTCCCACTTCTTTATTTTTGCTTTTGTTGTCATATAAAAAACCATTGCCAAGATAAATGTCAAAAAGATTTTCCCTTATGTTTTCTTCTAAAAGCTTTAAAGTTTCAGGTCTTATTTTTAAGTCTTCAATTAATTTTGAGTTGATTTTTGTGTATGGTATAGAATATGGGCCCACTATCTTCCTTTTGCCTGTGGATATCTAGTTTTCTCAACACTATTGAAGAAACTATCCTTTCCTCATTGTGTCTTCTTGGTATCCTTGTCAAAGAACTGGCTGTATATATGTGGGTTTATTTCTGGATTCTCTATTTTGTTCCATTGGTCTATGTGTCTGTTTTTATGCCAACACCATACTGTTTTGATTACTGTAGCTTTCTAATATAGTTTGAAATCAGGAAATGATGCTTCCAGCCTTGGTGCTTATAAAGATTACTTTGGCTAGTCACAGTCTTTTGTGGTTTCATATAAATTTTAGGATTGTGTTTTCTACTTTTGTGAAAAATGCCATTGGAATTTTGTCAGGAATTACATTCTATCTGAAGATCACTTTACATAGTATGAACATTTTAACAATATTAACCTTCTGATCCATAAATCTGTGATTTTTTCTATTAATTAGTGTCATCTCCAATTTCCTTCATCATTTTTTTATAGTTTTCAGTGTATAGATCTTTCTCTTCTTGGTTAAATTTATTCCTAAGTGGTCTATTATTTTTGATGCTATTTTAAGTGGGATTATATCATACAAATGGCCAGTAGATATATGAAAAGGTGTTCACCACCACTAATTATCAGGAAACTGTAAATCAAAGCCAGAATGAAATATCACCATATACCTGTTACAATGACTATTAGCACAAACACAAGAGATAATGAGTGATGGTGAGGGAGTGGGAAAAAAGGAACTCTCATACACTGTTGGTGGAAATGAAAACTGGCACAGCCATTACAGAAAATGTATGGAAGATTCTCAAAAATCTTTAAAAAATAGAAGTACCATGTAATCCAGCAATCCCACTTCTGGGTATATATCCAAAGGAAATAAAATCAATACCTCCAAGAGCTGTCTGAACCCCCATGTTTATTATAGCATTTTGTGTGATAGCCAAGATATGAAAACAACCTAACTGTCCATTAGTGGGTGCATGTATAAAATATATATGGGGCAGTATATATAAAGGAATATTATTCAACCATAAAAAGAAGCAAATCTTGCCATTTGCAACATGGTGGATGAACCTGGAGGACATTTTGCTAAGCAAAATGAGATAATCCAGACACTGAAAGACAAATACTATATTGTCTCAGAAGCTGAATCTAAAAAAGTTGAACTCATTGAAGCACAGAGTAGTTGTGGTTGACAGGGGCTGTGATGTGGGGCTTTTTTCCCATGTCGGTCAAAGAATATGAACTTTCAATAATAAGCTGAATACGTTCTGGGGACTTATTGTATAGCATGGTGTGTTTAGTTAGTAGTATTGTATTATTTACTTGAAATTTGATAAGAGCAGATTTTAAGTGCCTTCACTACACACACACACACATACACAAATAGTGACTATGGGTGGTGATAAATGTGTTAATTATTATAACTGTGGTGATATGCTTAGTGTATGTCTATTAAATTATCACATTGTTCACCTCGAATACATAGTCATGTGCCACATAATGACATTTTAGTCAATGATGGACAGTTTATGCAATAGTGGTCCCATAAGAATATAATGGAGATGAAAAGTTCTGTCGCCTAATGATGTCATAGCACAACTCATTATTTGTATTTGTGGTGATGCTGGTGTACTAAACCTATTCACTGTCAGTCATATAAAAGTATAATGCATATAATTATGTACAGTACATAATACTTGATAATGATAATACATTACTAAATTACTGGTTTATGCATTTACCATATTACACTTTTCATTGTTATTTTAGAGTATGCTCCTTCTATTTATTTTTTAAAAAGAATTTTAACTGTAAAATAGCCTCAGGCAGGTCCTTTAGGAGGTATTTCAGAAGATGGTATTGTTGTCACAGGAGGTGACAGTTCTATCTATGTCATAGCCCCTGAAGACCTTCCAGTGGGACAAGATGTGGAGTTGGAAGACAGTGATCTTGATGACCCTGATCCTGTATAGGCCTAGGCTAATGTGTTTGTGTCTTAGTTTTTAAGAAAAAAGTTTTAAAAAGTAAATAAAAAAACACATAAATTTAAGAATAGAATAAAACTTACAGAATAATGATATAAAGAAAGAAAATATTTTGTACTGTAAAATGCACTTGTGTTTTAAGCTAATTATTATTACAAAAAAGTTAAAAAGAGTTAAAAAATTAAAAATTTAAAAAGCGTATATAGTTAATAAAAAGTTACAGTAAGCTAATCTATTACTGAAGACAGAATTTTTTTTTTATAAATTTAGTGCAGCCTAAGTGTAGTGTTTATACAGTCTATAGTAGTGTACATTAATAGCCTAGGCCTTCACATTCACTCACCATTCACTCACCAACTCACCCAGAGCAACTTCCAGTCTTCCAACCTCCATTCACAGTAAGTGTCCTATATAGGTGTATCATTTTTTATCTTTTATACTGTATATTTATAACCTTTTCTATGTTCAGATATGTTTAGATACACAAATACTTACAATTGTGTTATATTAATAATTGACTACAGTATTCAGTACAGTAACATCAATAACATGATGTACAGGTTGCAATACAGCTATTCCACATAGCCTAGGTATGTAGTGGGCTATTAAGTACACGCTATGATGTTCACACCATGATGAAATCATCTAACAACACTTTTCTCAAAATATATCCCCATAGGTAAGCAATGCATGACTGTATGTAATTTGTAATTGTCAATTAAATATTTTAAAATAAAATAAACCTCAGAAATGGGTTTAAAGCTGGTGCACATATTAATGAAGGGATATGTTGATTTATAGGTTTTTTTTGTTTGTTTTTGCCCTGAGACTCCTAAGAATCTTTTAGTCTTTGTATTGTAGATTCTGTACACCTAGAAGGATGTCTCTCAAAAAGGCCTTAAGGTCAGTGAAAACATAGTTCATTGCTAGAAATAACAAGTAAAACAAGATTGAATGTTATACTTTACAGAACTCATGGCAAGACAAATAACAAGACAGTAGGTGAGTTAAAACTCCAAAGAAATAGATGATCTGGTAGTATAATATATCCTAATCTTTATCATCTGTTTAGATATTTCCTAAATATTTTTATAGTTTGAGAACTAGATAGAAGATGAAATGGAAAAGTTATATATACCATTATAAAAATTAGAGAAAACACTACAAGAACTCTATAATTTGATTTAACAAACCATAAATGTGTAGTGTCATGTATAATAATGTGTCTGTTGCACTACTGACCAATTTGTCAACCTAGAAAAGCGCTCCAATTCTAATGTGCCTCGATTTCTCCACTTGCAAAAGTCAGTCTCTCATATAAATGTAAAGCAATTATTCTCACTGTGTGACAAAATTTTTAGTAGCAACTGTAGAGATACAGAAAAGGAAAATAAGATCTTAAGAAGTAGGCCAGACACTTTGATTCTTTTGAGATATGTGATCCTTTTAAATGTACTTACATTTTAAAAATGTAAGTACAACTCTTTCTAAAAATATTTAATGTCATTTAGTGCCTTCCTATTCTATTCATTTAAAGGAATGTTTTCACCAACAATAAATGTAGAATTAAATGCCCTCGTTCTTGCATATGGAACAGAAATGAGAAAAGGAAGAAATTTTTGCTATTCTTTCCTGCTTTCAGCTTAGAAGTAACTAATTACCTGTGATGAGAAATCATGATATCATATTCTGACAATGCACATATTTATACACAAAATTAGAGAGGTAAGGTAACAGTAAGGTGTCTGAAAGACAATTAGTACCATAAATGTATAAATTAAACTATAATTACAGAGCAAATGGTCATCACAGAAATAGGTAACTTCCTTAAAAGGCTAAATAGTGCCAAGATCGGATAGGAAAAGACAAGTTCAATCCTGCTAAAGTTTTTAATACATTTAAAGAAAGACTATGTACATTAGAATTTTATAAAAGCTCAGAATTTTATAAAAGCTTTATTAAAATAATCTTAGAAGCTCAGGAAAAGGAAACACTAAAAAGGCAACATTTTTTTCAATACTTTCCCAAGCACTACCCATAGCAAAGGGTCTGTACTCCAAGAGCCAATTACATTTGTTACCAGATATTGTTGATATCTTATATCCAGTATCTGATATCAGAAACATATAATCCAAATTCCATAGGTCTCTGGAAGCCTCATGCATTAAAATGCTAATTCCTTTTACTCTTTTATTTATTTATTTATTTATTTATTATTTCAGCATATTATGGGGGTACAAACA
>VBSM01002121.1:33465903-33506319 GCA_008086735.1 Cheirogaleus medius | reverse complement strand
CATAGTGTTAATCAGTCAGTACCAATTTGATGGTGAGTACATGTGGAGACCATTATTCTGATCTTGTGTCACCTCACTTTGGATAATGGGTTTAAACTCAATCCAGGATAATATAAGCGGTGCTAGCTCAATTCACTATTGCAAGGACGTGGAAACAACCCAAATATCCATCAATTCATGAGTGGATTATTAAAATTTGGTATGTATTTACAATGGAATATCACTCAGTTCTAATTCCTTTTACTCTTGTCCAAACTTACCAAGGCATTGGCAAATCATAATTTGTTCCTCCTTGTGCATTGAATACACAGATTGTTAATGCTTTTATACTTCAGAAGATAGATTTTAAAGTATAAGAGGTCATTGTTGTCATACATTTCAGCCTCTGCTTACCATGATCATCAACATGAGTCAATTTTCCAAATACAGTCAATTCTAGGACTTAACAACAATAAGTCTATTGATCAGTTGACAGCATTAACAATCAATTCATGCACAAAATACCTGCCTAATATGCATGAAATATTGAGAATAGAAGATGAAGAGAGAAAAATATTTAAGAGAGGTTGATCTTTTTTTATACTCTTCAAGTATTGCTTCATGTTCAGAATGCTTTCAAATATTAGAGTCCGTTGAAAAATTAAAGCTATATTCTGGTCTTAACATTATAAATTCATATCCTCTTTTGTACTGTGGATTGTAATCCCATTATACTCAGAAAAAAAAACTGTTTTGTAAGGAAGAACCCTAAGACATGCCACAGTAAGTGGAAATAATAGTAACATTATGTTCCAAGTCATCAAGCCTTTTAATTCTCTAGGACAGTTTTATAGTTCATATGTCATGGTGAATCTTTACACTGTTGATAAAGATTTATAAAAAATCACTACCTAAGCACAGGTACTCAAGTGTAAAAAATATCTTTCTACTTTCCTACAAATCAGACCCACTGGGATTCTGTCCCCTTGTTATTTTGTTTGTTTTTCAGGTGTACATTGACTTAACCCTGTTCAGAAAGGGAATCTAAATCTCTCAGGACTTTCACAGAAAAGAAGAGGCTCTACAAGCTTTCCAGAGCACTTCAGCTACAAGTGACTATCAATAGATTTCCTTTAAAAAACTGTAAATGTGAAAACTTTCCTAAAATAAAGCCAATTTATCAGGTTTCCCCATGTTTATGTTACCTTATATATATTATCATTTACACATTATAGACATGTTTCTATCTTTGTTTAAAATAATGCATGTCTTCCCTTTATGTTTTCAAAAATAAAGAGCTTTTATGTCAAAATAAAAAAGAAACATAGGCAATATATCACTATTCAAATTATTTTTGGATCCTTTGATTTTGGTTTGCTCGTAGCCACTGAAATATTAAATTCTGTGAAAAAAAATGTCTCCTGAGAAATGTTTTTGTACAAGGTCTGTAGTGCAGAGAGTAACTGACAAGGTCTATCTACAGACACCCAATCAGCCACTTTATTATTGATTTTATATTTTTTTTTTTTTTTTTTTTTTTTAGAGATGGGGTCTCGCTCTTGGTCAGGCTGGTTTCGAACTCCTGACCTTGAGCTATCCACCCGCCTCAGCCTCCCAGAGTGCTAGGTTGATTTTATATTTTTAGTGAAAATAATGGTTATGATTTAAAACTAGAAGAATTGGTAGAAGATATGCTAATACTTTGACAACACTTACCAAGCCAGCAGAGAAAGTGACAAGATGGATATCACTAGGCAAAATAACACTCAATAAATACATGGCTAGTTTGGGGCTAATTATCCCTTGAACAGAGGCTTTGATGATCTTATGGGCAACAAGTAGCACCAAGGCACAAATGCTAAGAGATATAGTGGGAAGAACACTTAACATCCATTCTCCTAGAGTTTTTCAAGAATGTAATACATTGTTATTAACTGTAGTCACCATGTTGCACAATAGATTACTTGAACTTATTCCTTCTAGCTAACTGAAATTTTGTGTCCTTGAACCCACATCACCCACCCCTCTCCCTTCCAACATACACATATCTACCCCATTCCCTGGTAATCCATATTCTACTCTCTAGTTCTGTGTGATAACTGTGTGATGTAATGCATATGCTAACCAGCTAGATTTAGTCATTCAAGGATGTACATATACTTTCGAAACACCATATTGTACACAATAAATATATATAATTCTATCTGGGTAGTTTTAAAAAAGATATGTAATGGACTTCATTGTAATTCAAGCAACCATAAATGCTTGAAGATTTATCCAGAGTGTGAGGCAGAGCAAGAAAAATCCATGGTTCTACCAAATATTGAACAACGAGGTGGGCAGCATTCAGGATTCTGAGAGGTATTTGCATAAGAAGAAACAGAAGCAGATACAGATGTGGAGGGTGCTGAGCCAGAAGGCAAAGACAGCTGTTAAAAAATAGGCAGTTTACCAAGGTCTGGCCCAATGTGCTAGTGCTGAGGGCTTGAGTCCTAGTCATAGTGGGGAACTAGGGTATTAGCTTAGGAAATCAGGACAATTACAGATCTTACCTACTCAGGAAAACAAAGGGAACAGTAGAATGAATAGAAAGTAGAAATTCATGAGATGTCTCAGAATCTGTTCATGAGTCTATGTGCCATACCTGGGAAATGGATCCTCAGTCTTGTGTCAACTAGAAACGATTTGGCTGAGAAAAAGTTAAAGGATATTTTGGATTCTTGATAAGCCATGCAAAACAGGAGATCATCAATTTGAAGAGTCATTGTACTTTATTTTCTATGATTTTTCAAAGTGGGGGCAAAAAATAGTTGATGATAACATTGATTCAGCATATCATATGATTTATCCGGTAGATACAACAAGAGGTAAAATAATTGATAAAACAATGCAGTTGCTAATGGAAGCCCTCACCTCCCATCCACCATGACACTAAAGTCTCTGGGATATAGTGATTGTTAATAGACTTCTATCTTGAATATTTAACTAGATTGTAAAAATGCATTAAAACCAATTGGTGACTGACTGCAATGTTAGACAATTTACTCAATGCAGTTATATACTCCCCAACCATCTTGTAACTATTAAAATTGTACTATATACACTCTGCTGGCTCTATATTGGTCTTAAAAAAGAAAACAAAAAAGAAGGCATGAGAAAAAAACAAAATGAGAAGATCCAGCTACAACTATTTTTTCTATTTTGCTTTGTAAGTCAATAATACTGCAGAGTTTGAAATCTATTCTTGAAAGAGTTTATCTAAATTTTGTCAATGTATTTTTACCAGCACGGGGGGAATTCAAAAAGATGGATAACTTTTGCAAATATTAAAAATTGAAACAATTAAGTGTTTCCTTGGGAAAATTCATTCAGAGAGGATGCCAACTTTTAATCTAGTTTCCATGCTCAATGGTTTATAAATATAAATATTTTGGGGATCACTGGAAGAAAATAAGTCTCTCTAAAACTAACCTGTGATAAAAATGAATTATATCTTAAGTGTTTCTAATGCACAACGTGTCTCTTTTAATGAATAAATATCATTTAATTTACAAAAAATAATAATAATAATAATTTAAAGGTCACAGACTACCTTTTTTTTCCTTTGACACCTTTGTGCATTCATCTCATTGTTTGACTGTTTACCTCATGCATTCAGTAATATAAATTCCTTGGCATTTAGCTGAATCTTTTTTTTCCCTTGTGGTTTGAAGTTCTTTCCCTTTTTTAATTAGATTGACCTTTTGGTTCACTTGAATGCCCTCAGCTTGACAAAGAATAACTGTTCTCTTCTAAGGAACCAGAAATGAACAGAGAAAGAGTGAAAACACTGACATAAAATGAAAATTTTTGATGCCGTGATCTGGGTAATATAATTGTATAATTGTTACTTTTTACAGTCGCTAACACAGAGAAATTTGCCGTTTCCCCCAATTCTCAGTGCTTTAATGTGGTGAGCTACTTCATATCTTCCCAAATTAACATTTTTATAGGACTCTTTAAGACTAATGTATTTAAAGTGTTTTATATGTATTTAGTAACAGCTGACCTGTCTTACCATTCTGAAAGCCAGGATTTAGTTTTGAAAAAAAATTAAAAAAACTCATCCTCACTATCATTCTGTCATTGTGAGAATATGCATGTGATTCACATATGCATATGTGCACACACATACATAGACGTAACTTTTTTTCTTTTTGTAAAAGTAAGTTTTAAAGAACAGTTAATATATAGGTGTCTTTTGAGGCAGAGTCTACAATGCACAATTATCCAACAAACTCTTTAGGATTCAAATGTTTATTACATATTTTCCCACACACTTGATCTATAATGTGTAATGCATAAAATTGTGAGACTACATAGTAACTAACCCATTTTAACTAATACCTTATTGATCAAAGCTTCAGGTATGGGGTAAGTAAGGAACTAGTGTTGAATACAACAGAGCCATGTTAATGCTAACACAAGTTACTTCTAATAATGCTGACATCACATTTCTATCCCCAAGAGAAAAAAAAATCACTTTAAAAATGTATAAGATTGGAATGAACTGACTGATGCCCACTCCATTATTTCTGAATTATTAACTAACAATTTAAGTACTGCAGTTGCTAGGTCAACTTGGTCTAAATATAAGAATATACTATATTTGAATCTCAAGATAGTTAAATAATCTTTCAACTCAATAAAATAGATAAGAGAATTTAAAAATGGGCAAAATATATATATTTTTTTTATTTCATCATCTTACAGGGGTACAAATGTTTAGGTTACATATATTGCTTTTGCCCCACTTGAATCAGAGCTTCAACTCTGTCTATCCCTGGACGGTGCCCACAACACCCATTAGGTGTGAATATACCCATCACCTCCTCCCCTCTCCCACCTACCTGACACAAGATAAATGTTACTACTATATGTGCACGTAAGTGTTGATAAGTTAATACCAATTTGATAGTTAGACATATGGTGCTTGTTTTTCCATTCTTGTGATACTTCACTTAGTAGAATGGGCTCCAGCTCCATCAGGATAATACAAGAGGTGCTAGATCACCATTAGATACCATAGGTCACTCTTGGTGGGACTGCAAGTTAGTACAACCTCTATGTAAAATGGTAGGAAGATTCCTCAAAGAACTAAAAGTAGACTCACAATTTGATCCAGCAATGACACTACTGTTATCTACTCAAAGGAAAAGAAGTCATTTTATAAAAAATATGCCTGTACTCCAATGTTTATCACAGCACAATTCACAACAGCAAAGATGTAGAATCAAATAAGTGCCCATCAGTTCACGAGAGGATAAAGAAAATGTGGGATATGTAGATATCATGGAGCACTACTCAACCATAAAAAGAAATCAAATAGTTTTTTGTAGTAATTTGGATGGAACTGGAGACCATTATTCTGAGTGAAATATCTCGGGATTGGAAAAGCAAACACCACATGTTATCACTAACACGTGAGAGCTAAATGATGGGTCCACACAGACACAAAGAGATGTAAAGGACATTGAAAATCAAGGAAAGTGGAGTGTGGAAGGGGGATAAAGGATAAATATTTACCTATCAGGTACAACAAACACCATGCTGGTGACTCCCACACTAAAAGCCCTGACTTCAGCATTATACACTGTATCCATGTAACAAAGCGTTTGTACCCCCTTAATATTTTAAAAAGAAAAAAGAAATCACTTGAATAGCACTTAAGTTTTGAAAAGAGATTAACTTGAATTTGAAATGCACCTAAATGACCTGGAATCCAGTCCTAAACACCTCAGAGGGAGGGCAAGAGGAGTGAAGTAGCCCTCTACCACTCTGTTCTGGGGGATCCTGGGACAGATCATGCACTGTAGGGGCAAGAGGTCAGGATTCATGGGATTGGTGATGCTCGGGGACTTCCAAGGTTCCTTAGGATTCTTTTTTATTATTCTGCTTCCTTGTCAGGACTTCCTTTAGAAAACTTAGTCTTTTTTGTTTATAGTGGATGTTGGTCAGATCATTTTCTTAGATAATACCATAATCTCCTTTGATTCTTATAGAAGCTCTAACAATATATGGTGCTTCCAAAACTTGCAGTGAGTTTGATGGATGATCTAGTAGCATGCATGTGAAGCAAACTTGTTAGTAGAGATTATTTTTGTATTCTTTTAAGTATTTGCATGAGCATATTCTATGACTGTAAATAAGGCCAATTTTAGAATAATAAAATCTTGTTAAAATAATAAACAACTTAAAGCGGAAAAAAAATAGCTTGAACAACACTATAAACTAATTAGAACTAACACACATATATACGGTACTTCTTCAAACAGTATCAGGATTAATATTATTCTAAAATACATATAAGACATTATCCAGGATAAATCATAGGCTAGGCCACAAAACAAGTCTCAATAAATAAAATAAGATTGAAATGATGCAACATATCTTCTTCAATTACAATGGAATGAAACTAGAAATCAATAACAGAGGAAAATTTAAAAATTTACAAATGTGTTGGGAAAAAATACTCTTAAACTAATGGGTTCAAGAAGAAATTACAATGGAAATTAGTTGAGATGAATGAAAACAAAAACACAGTATACCAAAACTTAGAGAATACAGTGAAAGAATTGCCCAAAGGGAAATTTATAGCTGTAAATGCCTACATTAAAGAAGAAAACAGGTATCAAACCAATAGCCTAACTATCTACCAAAAGGAAATAGAAAAAAAGAGCAAATTATACACAAAGCAAACAGAGGGAAATAAAAAAGATGGAGATTAATGAAGTGGAAAATATAAAAACAACAGAATTAACACAACCAAAACTTATTTCTTTGAAAAGATGAAATTTACAAATCTTTACCTAGACTGACCAAGAACAAAAGAAAGAAGACTCAAAGTATGAAAATCATAAATTAAATTTAGTACTTTACAAATAGCCTTACAGAATATTAAAGAACTATAGATTATAAAAGAGTACTATGAACAAATGTACACCAATAAATTAAATATCCTACATAAAATGGACTAGTTTGTGGGAATACACAAAATATTAAATCTGACTCAAGAAAAAATAGAATGTATGAATATATATAAAACAAGTAAAAATACTGCAGAAGTAATCAAAATATTCCCAACCAAGAAATGCTCCACAATGAGATAACCTCATTCGTGACTTCTATTGATTATTTAATGAGGAATTAACAACAATCCTTCCCCCCAAAAGAAGAAGAGTTGATACACATTACACTGATACTCAAGCCAGACAAAGGCATTACAAGAAAATAAAATTATAAACCATAGCTCTTAAGAATGTAGATGCAAAAATCCTCAGCACAATACTAGCATTCCAAATTCAGTGTCATACTAAATGGATTATATGACCCAGTCAAGACCAACTGAGTCTGACTCCAGCAATGTAAGGTAGATCAACATATGAGAAATAATCAGTAAAATACATCACACAATACAATGAAGAAAAATTTCATGACATTTATACTTATGCACAAAATGTACTTTACAAAATCCAAAATTATTTCACGATTTAAAAAAAAGAATCTTTGGAAAACTCAGAATAGAAGGGAACTTCCTCCACATGATAAGGGGCTTTAATGAGAAACTCGCAATTACTCAATGGTGAAGACTGAAAGCTTTCCCAAGATCAGGAACAAGAATGCCCACTTTCAGTACTGCTATATAATATTTGCTAGAATTTCTAGTCAGAACCATAAAGCTAGAAAAAGAAATAAGACATCCAAATTGAAAACGAAAATGTAAAATTATCTCCATTCTCAGATGACATGATCTTAATAGATGGAAAATCTTAAAGAATCCACAAAAACCAATTAGAATGAATAAGTGAATTTAGCAAAGTTGCTAGATACAAGATCAACATATATGAATTAGTTGTATTTCTACACACTGGCAATGGACAATCCAAGAAGTAAATTTAGAAGCAATTTTTATACCTTAGGTTTAAGTCTGTTACCCAGCGTGAGTTGATTTTTGTTAGAGGTGAAAGGTGTGGATCTTGTTTCAGTCTTCTACATGTGGGTATCCAGTTTTCCCAGCACCAGTTATTGAATAAGTATTCTTTTCCCCAGTGTATGTTTTTGTCTGCTTTGTCAAAGATTATATGGCTATATGAGGATGGTTTTATATCTGGGTTCTCAATTCTGTTCCACTAGTCAATTTCCCTGTTCTTGTGCCAGTACAAAGCGGATTTAATTACTATAACCTTGTAGTATAGTTTGAACTCTGGTAAATTGATACTTCCCATTTTGTTTTTATTGCCTAGAATTGCTTTTGCTATATGGGGTCTTCTCTGGTTCCATATGAAGCCATTACTGGGCATCTATCCAAAAGAACAAAAAACATTCTATAAAAAAGACATCTGCACTCAAATGTTTATAGCAGCACAATTCACAATTGCAAAGATGTGGAAACAACTCAAGTACCCATCAATACATGAGTGGATTAATAAAATGTGGTATATGTATACCATGGAGTACTATTCAGCTACAAGAAACAACAGTGATATAATACCTCTTATATTTTCCTGGATAGAGCTAGAGCCCATTCTAAGTGAAGTATACCAAGAATGGAAAAATAAGCACCAGATGTACTCACCAGCAAATTGGTTTCACTGATCAACACCCAACTGTACTTATAGGAGTAACATTTATCTGGCATCAGGCCGATGGAAGCAGGGAGCAGGGTATGGGTATATACATACATAACGAATGTGATGTGCACCATCTGGGGGATGGACACGCTTGAAGCTCTGACTCGAGGAGGGGCTAAGGGCAACATATGTAACCTAATCATTTGTGCCCCCATAATATGCTGAAATTTAAAAAAGAGAGAGAGAAAAAGTAAAAGCAATTTTTAAAAAATAACATCAAAATGAATAAAATACTTAGGAATAGTTTAACCATGGGAATGCAAAACTTATGTGCTAAAATCTATAAAATATTGAGGAAAGAAATTAAAGAAGACCTAAATAAATGGAAAGACATTCCAGATTCATGGATTGGAAGACTTACATATTGTTAAAATAGCAATATTCTACCATAGTGATGTACAGATTCAATATAATCCCTATCAAAATTCCAACAGCTTTTGTTATAGAATGGAGACATTGATCTTAAAATCTATTTGGAAATTGGGTGACATATATATTCATTATCACAATTATGGTGATGGTGCACATTTGTGAAAAAGTAAACACATGTGATTTATTTTATCTCAACTATATCTTAATAAGCCTACCAAAAACCAACATGTCATTGTTTATCATCTGTGTGTCCTAAAACAGAGCTATGCATCACTTAACAAAAGTATAGGGATAACATGATAGTGCACTACACTGCAAATCAAAATGCCATTTTTATATCAAATTCCTCTGATTTTTTGTAAACTAGTGTTCCTGTTACTTTATCTTTCTTTTTAAATATTCTGAAACTTCCAAGGTAAATATACCACTCAAATTTATGCATGAATTTACTAATAAGGTTTAAAATTTTAAGTATTTCAGTAATGTATTTCAAATATTATGCTATAATCAATACCTATTATTCACTAAAGTTTTCAGTTTTTTCCTCTACTAGAGCCACTTTAGCCCATTTGTATTAGGCTTCATTCTGCATCATCCTCTAGCACTGTAAGTCCTAACCCTGGGCCATGGACTTGTACCAGTCTGTGGTCTATTAAGAACTGGGCCACACAGAAGGAGATGAGGAAAGTGAGGGAAGCTTCATCTGTATTTACAGCCACTCCCCATTTGTTGCATCACTACTGGATTAGATTCTCATAGGGGCCAGACCCCTACTGTAAACCGTGCATGTGAGGGATCTAGGTTGCACACTCCTCATGAGAATCTAATGCCTGATGATCTGAGGTGGAGCTGAGGTGGTGATGATAGTGCTGGGAAGCAGCTGCAAATACAGATTATCATTAGCAGAGAAGTTTGACTGCACAATAAATGTAATGTGCTTGAATCATCCCAAAACCAACTCCCACCCCAGTCCATGGAAAAATTGTCTCTGTGAAACTGGTCCCTGGTGCCAAAAAGGCTGGGGACTACTGCTCTAGCAGATATGCTAATGAGGTTTGAAATGATCAAAAGTTAGGAAAAGAACAATAGAGTAGAATCAGAGTGTCCTGGATAATTCCCATAGCGGATACATTTTTTTGATCAATTCTTGATTAAAGTTTTCAATGATTAAATATAATTAACTTAGCAAGATTAACCCCATCCCTTGAAGGGAAAGGAGTAAGTAGAGATACTGGAAATACTACAATTTCAGAATACATTTGAAGTGAAAACTAAGTCTGTTATAGAATTAGGGCTTCCTACTTTCACTTTCATACTCAAACTAGAAGAAAATGTTCCTATACATTAGAACAAAATAAAAATGAATATCCATTTTATTACTAGTACATGAGGCTATATCTGCATAGTATATATCATAACTAGTGAATGTTTTGAAATCTCCTTTGCCATCATAAAATTAGTGTTATTTAGTGTTATTTTTTCCTTATTTTTACATAAATAAAGAATCATTACATATGGTATTTTGGGTTCTCTCTGCTGAATATAATATTGTTTTTTTTTTTTTAGCTGTTTTATGGAGTCTATGTAATTTACTGCTACAAGACTC
Source organism: Cheirogaleus medius (assembly GCA_008086735.1). Taxonomy (NCBI): domain Eukaryota; kingdom Metazoa; phylum Chordata; class Mammalia; order Primates; family Cheirogaleidae; genus Cheirogaleus; species Cheirogaleus medius. The sequence continues at coordinate 33,495,693 of VBSM01002121.1, read as the reverse complement.
AGCAGTTATCAGAACGAGGTATAAATGGTAATGATGGTGATAAACTTCCCTGCTTGGATACATTGAAGTTTTGGTATCATGCTAGGATGCTTTTCATAATATTCTTGACTACAAGGAACACATGTTAATTGAACTTCATATCCAATTTCAACTAAATGCATTAGAAGAATATTAGCTCATTAAAAAAAAAGAAAGAAAAAGAAATAAATAGAATGGTCCCTTATGTGGGACCATATAAAAAATTTATAACTATTTTTAAAGTTATCTCAGAACAAAGAAATATATCTACATTTCCCATCACTCTTCCATTTTAGTGCTTTTCTTGGCACATATTATCTGAATCTATCTATGTTTTTTTTTTACCCAAGACAAAGAAAATCTCATTGTCATAATCTTGTGATATAATATTGACAGAATACATTGTTCTAGAAAAGACCTGTTGCTAAAAAAATAGGAATAATATGTTTCTGTTTATCTTTGTAATTTTACAAAGTGACCTTTGCTTACCTTAGCTTTTCCTGTCATGACTTCCACTGCTTCTTGCAGATCCTATCCAAACTCCATGCCTATATTACTTTCCATTTTAAAAAGAAAGAAAATAGTACACAAAAATTACATGGTGAAAATTGTGTTGTAACCTATTGTGGAGAAATAACGTACATTCCCTGCATTGTAAAATTAGTGTTTATTTGTCTAGACTATAAAATTCTAGAAGAAATTGGGTTGCCTTTTACAAAAAATAATCTTATTTGCCTCACTATCTTACATTTTTGGGTTACTAACTCTATTTAATTTTAATTACCCAAAACCCTTTTCTCCTTCCAGAAAGAAAACTGATTCATTCTTTTTTCCAAGAATGGAAAAACAAACACCACATGTACTCACCATCTAATTGGTATTAACTGATCAACATTTAAGTGCACATATAATAATAGCATTCATTGGATGTTGGGCAGATGGGAGGGGAGGGGACGGGCATATACACACCTAATGGGTGTGGTGCGCATTGTCTGGGGGATGGACAAGCTTGAAGCTCTGACTCAGGTTGGACAAGGGCAATATATGTAACCTAAACATATGTATCCCCATAATATGCTGAAATAAAAAAAAAACTGATTCATTTAGTTATCCCTCTTTATCCTTGTAGCTTGTGCCTCAGGGAGGTTGGAACAATTCCCTAATCTAGGGGCAGGTCTTGATGGGTCTAAGCTAATCATGGTAATGCCTTTCCTATTGCAAGTGATGGATTTAGCTGTAGGTATGTATATAATATCACTCCGGTCAATGAGACATGACTGACACACTGGTGCAGGGAAAAAGTTCAGAAATAAAAACGTTTTCTCTGTAACTCATTGAAGATGAATAGTTACATATACATATTTAAAAATTATGAGGTCATACTACAGATCCTTTATTTACTTTTGCTTTTTATGTCACAATATATTGTGACTATATGTTCTGTGGTAGTACACACAGAGCTAATTCTTTCTTTTGATGGCTATATCATATTTAAATATATGACTCTATGAAACCAATCTTATGCTCTTGGCAGTTGAGTATTGGTAATATTTTATTATTACAGATGGCTAAAATAAAAATCTTTGCTCCACACACAAACAAAAACCAAAAAACTATTTCTCTGAATTTTTTTTTTCATTTCTGAAATTAACACATAGAATTGCTAAAGTTTTCTAGGCTGAGGAAACACCTAAGTTTACAAAAATGTACATAGGCTGGAGCCTTCAGGATATTTTTGAGGACTGAGTTAATGAAGTCTAGATTTTTCCTATGCCTAAATTTTAGTCAGATAAGGTAATAAATTTATTTTTTGCAGATAACTACTTCAAATTCTTGTCATTATTGTTCTTTATAGCAAAATGTGTCCTACTAGTAGGCACCTACTAAATATTTTGTTGATTATAACAATAGTAATCAGTTACTCCAGGTTGTCCTTAGAACTATACTGCTGAAAAAAAATCATTCACTAAATGAAGAAGAAAAATATGAATAAATATTCCAAATAATTCTCTAAATTTATATATATTATATGAATAGATTCTTGATAAATGTTTATGGAATATTTCCATTTATTGGTAATAATGGGATTAAAAATAGGCACAGATTCAATCTTCTTGGCAATTACGGTATATATGGAGAGGCAGAGATTAAAAAAAAACAATGACAAGCAGAATGATCATAGTTGTGACAATTGCTATGAAAGAAGAGTTTAGCATGTTTTGAAAACAAATAATCAAAGATAGGGTGGAGAGAAAAATGGGATGGAGGAAGGCTAGATAAAAAATTGAGTAAAACACTGCCAAGTGGTGGAATGGGTGGTATGTAATTGGATAATTTCTGAATAGGATGCATGAAGGCTTTGAGATAAGAAGGAACATGCATAGGTTTTAGTGTGGTAGCAATCTGGCCACATGTAGTGACAGAGGGAATCACAATCACAAGGGCCTTCCAAAGCAGCAGAGTCTCACCTGAATCAGCACTCTCTTCCATGCACTCAGGTAGTTCCTATCATACCACACGTTAAGAACAATTGCATATTTTTAAGCAAAATTATCTTATGAAAGCCACTAGAGTCTAAACAATATGTGAAGTGATTTCATTATACCTTACTAAAAGGTACCCTTATGAATAGGACTAATGTCCCTACAAAAGGTACCCCAGAGATTCCTCTGGCTCTCTTTCTGTTATGTGAAGGTATAAGTGAAGACAGTTGTCTGCAAACTGAAATGTAGATTTTGCTTGCACCGACCATGTTGGCATACTGATCTTGAATTTCCAGCCTCCAAAACTTCCAGAAATAAATCTCTATCCCTTATAAGCCATCCAATCTATGGTACTTTTGTTACAGCAGCCTGAAAGGACCAAGACAGGTAGGTATTTCAAGATAATTTTCAAATTTAAAGGTTTTTTTTCTACATCCAATATAAATAATAACAAATTTATCCTTCTTCATGCTACAGTAATTTAGTCATTTAACAGAGTTGAACTTTGACCAAAATATTGAATGTCTTGAAAATGAATTTAAAGAGTCATCCTATTGAACTGAATACTATCTTTTAGACTGTTGATTTTAACTAAAATGGGATAAACACAGTAACTGCAAATGTAGGCATTTATAAATTTGTCTTAAACACCTGTAAATAATATCTGTTTAATTGTCTGTATGCGTTTAGAAGGTAAAACATACGTGAAATGTAGCTGTTTTAAAGGAAATTGGCTTTAGTGGCAGCAGCTACAGTGGGTAATTTGATGTTTTAGAGGTGACTCATTTCTGCTGGACTTCCAAGACACCTACTTATGATCTAGATAAAATAATAGAGTATGTGAAGTCCATTGAGAATATTGGCATCTTGAAAGAAATTCTTTGATATTCACATCCTGAAATTAAGGTTGAAGAAAACATCTGCATATGGCCTCTCACAAAACGTAGTTAGGGATGTCAGTTGCCATACATAAGGGATTCAAATACAAGACACATAGTTGGACAGGGTTTTTTCTAAGGTCTATTAATTGGAATAATCAGATGTGAGTATAGAATCATAGTAATGAGTAGGCAAAGGTAAACTGCATTGTGGGCATTTTAATGCCATTAGAATTTATCTATATTTTTATGAATTGTTAATTTGAGGATGTAGTGTTTCTTACAATTAGAGGTACAGTTGGAAGGGTGAAAACGACACTATGTGAAAAGTATCAACTATGAAATTCAACTATTTCTAGAATTGGTAAGAATGATAAAATATATTCTTTCTGCCCTGGCAGTGAGAATGAAGTCCTGGAACCTTTAAAGTAGGCTTTTTAGAGGTATAATCTGAGTACTTTAAAACAAACAAATAAACAAACAAAAAATGAAACATGTTTTGTGTGATTTTCAAAAAACAAAACAAAACATTGTTTCTCTGATATCTGAAATTATCAAGATGATATCTGAGATATTTTCCAATTTAGTTAAGTTAGCTAAGAATTATTAAACACCAGTATATCCCTTGCTAGCACATTATCAAAGGGTAGCTAAATTGAGGCTGATTCTTTTTACCTTATCTCTAAAAATCAGGTGAAGCAATAAGAAAAAGTTGCTAGATGTTTTTTTCAGGAGGCGTTGAGGGTTGTGGGAGAAGATGAACTGATAAGAAATAATATAACTTTAAATTAATAAATTTTCAAGTGAAAATAAGAATTTATTCTAGAATATATAATAGATGAAAGATCAAATTTATTCTTCAAATATGACTATTAAATCAAACTCTGATAGAAAATATAATATATTCTTTTGTAAAATGATCATTCAAAATGAAAAAAAAAGTAGCATGTCTGAAGGCATTAGTTTATTCTTAATTATATCTGGAATGCAATCGCTTAGAAAGCTTGCACAGTGATATCAGAACAATGATATGTTATATATTATGACAGACTGAACAACCAGCAGGATGCTGAGCAAAACAATGTAGAACCAATTTTGTTCCTCAACTATCATAAAAGCTATTAAAATAATCCTTTCCTAAGAAAAGTGATTCCCAGCCCAAGATTTTGTTTCTTCTAAAACTTAAAGGCGACATTTTACATCTTGCTCTTACCTTAGCTAATGTAATGAGAGTACCAAAGATGCTCAGTGAAATGCATCATTACTTAGAGAGTTTAAAATTCATAGAAATGAATGTAACAGAGAGTTATGATTATTCTATGAAATACATTTGTGCAACTGTCCAACTGGAGAAATGTACGTTTTGTATTTATTAATACTTACTAGAGCCATTGAAGTTGGGGTTCTAATTTTTTTAATTTTAGTAATTTCATCAGAGACAAAAAGAATTGCCCCAAACCTCAAGCTCTATAAATGTGTATGTATATATATATATATATGTGTGTGTGTGTATAAATTTAAACTCTGTTTCTGAAAAGATTCTGAAATTCTGTAAGTCATAAGTCATATACATCTGTGCATTAAATTGTTCAAAGATCTCAGATATTAACCAATGATAACTAAGCCAATACAATTTTTAAAAGGATTTAGCACAGGAAGAATCTTTAAAATAACCTAAAATCAATGAAACAAGTTATTTCAAGTGAGAAATGCCTTGATAACTTCCTAAAGATAAGAACAAAAATTTACAACAGGGATGAGTTTCAGATTGCTTTTAAAATAGTGTCTGAATATTTGAGTAATTTTAATTATTATGCTTAAAGAAGCATCAATATTTAAAAGATGAACATCAATGCATCATTAACAAAAGGGCATGACAAAGGAAATCAAATGCTAATCAAATTTTTAAAGTCTTAGCAATGAAATCCAAGCTTCCTAAAATGATCTAATGATAAAAGTTTATTTCATGAGTTCCCATTAAAATAATTACAGTACAGTACAATTGTATTTCTTAAAATTTTTATTGCATTTTTATGTTTTAATCTAGGCTCCAAAGAGCTTTTTTCTTTAAGAATATTGTTTTATTTGATTAACATATATATGGAAAAGCCCATAAGGCTAAACTTTAATTGGATTTTATATGTTCTGTTCACCATATAGAAGCCAGAGAAATGAGAACAGGAATGTTGTTTTTACACTACAGTACTCTCTAAGTGTGTACAATATTTTAACAAAGCAAACTCTGTTAGATGGGGGAGAAAAAGTTGTAAACTAATAGTTTTTCATTAAATTTATCTTAGCTTCTTTCTTTTATCAGCAAGCACCCTTTGTTGTAGTGTTCTTGGCATCTTTTCTGTCACGAATAACCTTACACCATTTTCTATCCTATTTAATTATCCTCTCTGGCTTAAAGCATAATCAGCATCAAACCAGCTGTGCAACCTTGAATGAATACCATTTCAATAATACATTGATTTAAAAAAAGCACAAGGTGGCTATTAATTTTACTTGAAACCCTCTCTCCTGACTATTGCCTGTACACAGTTTTAGAAGCTGTATCCATTTGCTGCTAAGTAGTACTATCCCTAGTGCACTCATTATACCACTGGATTCTCTCAGGCTGACACTGTGACTGGCCGGATGACTATTAATAGCCAGGAAAGGCACCTTTTGACAAGGAGGCATCCTGTTTATCAAGATTGACTTGATCATGAAAAATCTTTCCAGTAGCAGAAGAAATAGACAAATTTCTTGAAAGAAAGAGACAAAAATCCTGAAAATGCTCTCCACTAGGGCACTAGGATAAGTAGTCCACATATTAAGACCACCTGCATGTGAAGAACCCACAGTCTTGATAGAGAGATGTTGCTACTTCAGTCAATCAATAGCAAAGTTAGATTACTGGCAGCAAAGGCCTTAAATACTCCCAAAAGAAGCACATTAATCATGAACATGTAGTGTCTAGGTCTGAATCTTGGCCAGTGATGCAGCACAAGACTTACAGTAAGTGAATTACATGGGTTTTGACAGGAATTCTTAATATCATATTTCACCTTGCATGACCCATGCAGCTTTGTGGAATTATTAAGTTATAAAAAGTGACTGTATGCCATCATTTTACCCCAATGAGAATTCATAAAATGACTGTTAGTGCTGGAAAGAACGTTGGTGATTCAATACAGTTCATTTATTAACCAACGAAAAACAAATAAACAAACTAGGAGGGCTCAAGTGAATTACCAAATATACAAAGCCTATTTTTTTGGTAATTATTAATATTTTTCTTATCAACATCATTACTAGTGTTATTATGAACTTTGTTTCAATCTGATACCTTGCCCAGTATGAGTAATATAATAAATAACCTGTCTTCTACAATAAATAACCTCCAAATCTTTGTTCCTTCACACAAAACTTTTATTTTTCTTTACAAAAATCCAATCATAGATATTTCTGGTTAGATGGCAATCTTCCACCCGGCCATTCAGGATCCAAGTTTAGTTTCGTCTTCTGGATTCGCTGTGGAACCCTTTCACCTGCTGGGTCATCAGCACCAGGCAGCTTGTTGATGAAGAGAGAACGTGGAGGATCATGCAGGAGAGTTTTATGAGCCAGGTCTGGATATTCAGTATCCATTGGTCATGCAGCCATACCTAACCACAGGGAGGATGGGAAATGTAGTTTCATTCTGTGCCTTGGAACATAGCGGATGCTGTGGCATGTCATTCCGATCCTCCCTCGATACTGAGGTGCTCTTTTTTTTCAGCTCTTGGAGAACTATCAGGGGATGACGTTCAGCAATTCACTGTCTGGGAATTGCTTTCTGACAAAGAGATAAGACACAACTATGTCCTTGCTCCATAAGCAGAAGCAGCCCACGTCCAGCCAATGGGATATGTAAAAGCCAAGTTCACTTGCTACACACAAGGACAACTCTGGCCCCATCCTAGCTCTAGTGTTTCCCAGGGATGGCTGAGGCCTTCGTCGTGAATTCATAACAGTTCAGCTCCTCTCTTCTACTTCTTCCACTCCTATGCACAGGTGCAAAAATCCACCGGCGAAGCTGTATGTCAGAGTCTGTTTCTTGGGGTATTTAACCTTAGACAGAAAGGAGGTGGGAAAGTAGTTTCTGCATAGTCTGCATTTTGATGAGAAAATGTTTGTTTTTTATTCTTCCTCACATATATAGAACACACTCTGTAAGGCAATCTAAAATCACGTTGAGTTATTCCATTCACCTTAAAGTACAGCTTTTCTAATGATGCACTGGCTTCTCCAGCAGGCCCAGCCATGTTCTCCTGGCCTAATAATCAAGGAACCAGAAAAGACAAGTTATCTGTCCCTACCAGGTTAGATATATGATGGTGGATAAGGTTCAGAAGAATAAAAGAGCATATGGAAATCGAAAGACACAGCTATTAGAGATACATTTTAATTTTTGATACCCTGCTGGACATACCGTCTGAAGATTTACATTTAGGGTGACGGTTGATAAGGAAAATTCCTTGATTAGATTCTGATTTTAACCTCTTGGAGAAAAGTTTTCCCTATTTATTTTTCTCCATGGGATTTGGCTCAACTGTTTGTAAGGCCTTCCTTGTTTGTTAATCAGCCATGAACATATCTGATGTGAACAAAGGAGAGTACATCTTGGATGGAGTCTGTTATAGTCAGGGTTTTCTTTTTTTAAAGACTTGAAAATCACAGGCATTTTTGGACAATAAACATTCAATTTATTTTGCCTATATATTTTTTACCAAAACTTGCTAAGCTTATGATCTGAGTCCAATGAGTTCCATGGGCCAATAAGCATATCTAAATTTCTTTCCCAGACATAGTTCTTAAATATACTTTATTTCTGAGTTTCCTTGCCCTCTTACTCTCTCTTTCTCTCAAGAGAGTAGCTATCTTGAGGTTATTTAAAGTAAAAGACTGCTGTGGAAAGGAATACCTCTAAGCTGAGTCACATAATTTTTTAGCTATTTAATTTTTTAACTACTTATTTTCACTGAGACTTTTTTCAATTCTTAGTTCTTTTTAGAGAAGAATCTAAATAGTTGCCTTTTCAGTCCTTAAAGGCTTTCTATCTTTGAACATTCTCCAATTCTTTTGCAATTTTGCAATTCATATCTTCCTGGAAATGCCTTACTAAAGGCAGACAATAGTAACAAACACATTTTTCCATTCTGCTTTTTCCCATTCACCTTCTCTAGAGCAATGGTCTAACTATATATAGAGATATAGATATAGATAGATATATAGATATAGATAGATAGATAGCCTGCCTCCCAAATTATGGCAGATGGAAGTTTTATCACAGATCAACAGAACTCTCTGAGATTTCTTTTTGTCTCAGTCTCTGACTATTAAACAAATGCCACACATTTTTGCTTTTATAATAGTACCACATCAATTTCTGTAGTATTTTGATTAAGTTGTTGTTCAGGGCAAGTAGGTAAGTATTGTACCAAACACACCTTCAAGTTCAAGTGGCTTAACACAATGAGAGTTTATTCCTCACTCATATAAAATACAATGTGATATTTCCAATCTTTCTGCAGTCTTGGACTTTGTTATCTAGATGATTGGTCTTCTTTCATGTTTTCGCTCTGCTGTGCTCAGGGCCTCAGAAGCTTCTGACAGATTACCTGCATCTACATGATAGTTAGAGGAAGAAAGGGCATGGAAATTACTTGGAGAAGTTTTTTGGGGGGCAAGCATGGAATTTGTGTACTTCAATTCTAAGCACAAGCTCCATGTCTGTGGCCATGACTTGGTCATAGCCACATGTAAGTGTAAGGGACACTGGGAAATGTGGTCTAGTTTCTTCAACTGGCTTTAGAAATACATTGCATGGAAACAGAATACCTGTTATGGAGTCTTATTGTCTATATATTATCTACTTAAAGAGCATTCTAATAAAAACTGTATACTGAAGATCTTCATGTGACATCATCATTAAGAAATTTCTTGAGCAATAAGGTTATGAATAGTTTTATTCTTCAGATGTAATATTCCTATACTTTTATAATAAGATATGCAATGTACTAAGTAAGTTAAGTCATGGCAAAAAATTTTCTGGGGCAACTTTGTAATTTTATCAATTGCTTAAAGACAGGGGCAAGCAATGTCCACATATCTAAAGAAAATGATTTTTGGAAAGTAATTATTAACTCCAAACATACATAGATAATATGCAAATCCAAATATCACTTTGTTTCCATTCCCCTGAAATGTATCCTATAATTATGTTTAATAGTCCCAAGTATAGACCATGTAAACTGGAGTCTTCTTTAAAAAAGAAAAGCAATCACATATTCACACTGTAATGATGGGGTATTTACAGAGCAATTACTAAGCCATTATATTGTCTTCCTTTTAATTTGCTCAATTCCATCTCCCAAATCTTGTTCAGGCAAAGAGGTTGAGCTAAATAACTTTTAACTACCAAAGTGTATATATAATAAAGTGGTTGTCATTGGTATTAATGTGTTTAATTTTGCTATTTGTGTTTCTTATTTTAATAATTTGGGAAAATAATATTTTAGACATCAGTTAAACATTTATGAAAAAAATCTATCAAACTAGCTAAGTATTAAAAATTCTGTTTATAATAATTATCCATATTCGCTATGAAAAATTGAATAATAAATTATAGATAAAGAATATCAAATATTATTCAAAAACACAAACTTCTGTGAAAGAAGAAACAAAGATTAAATTATAAAATAATCCTTAATCCTCTTAGCTTTTATTTTGGAAAATGTTCTGTGTTTGTGTGCCATATTACTTTTTAAAGTGAACTTTTATGAAAATCACATATATTCAAAAATGTACAATTTATAATTTTGTAGCTTGCAGAATTTTCATAAACTGAATTACTCATAAAATCAGTTCCTCGTATCACAAATAGAACATTACCAACATCACAAACACCTCTTTTATACCCTATCCTAATCATTATCTTCTTAAAGTTAACTTCTATGTTGACTTCTATTGCTTTAGGTTAGTTTTTGTTTTTTAGGATTGCATGAAATTAGAATTGCACAAAATGTAATACAGTAGATCCTGGGTTGTATAGCAGATCCTGTTCCCCCTTTCAGACACAGGCACTCATTCCATAACTGCCAAGAATTTTGGCTGCTGACAGTTCACAAATGTGTCCCTCTCAGAGTATTGCCATTATAGGGAAGGAGCTACATTGCCCCAGGTTACACCTTCTCCATGGAGGCAACTTACACATAATACACATAATACTTACAATAGCCAAGCTGCCTTACCTCAACCACTCTAAAGGACCATCTCAAATATAGAGTTCCCAGTAGAATCATCAGAACTCTCCACTGCAACATAGAGCAGTTGAACATCTTCCTATTTCAAGTTAGCTTCCCTCACTGCCTTCAAATGTTTATGAGAGCCTTCTCCTAAAATCCTCCCTCATGCAAATCTTCACCTCAGAGGCTGTTTTAGAAAAAACACATCAAAAGCAGTTGGTAATGGGAAAGTTTCTAGGAAGAAGTCTCTAAAACGAGGTTTTGAAACTGGATTAACTGCTAGCAGGCTGACAATAAGAACCATTATTGAAAGAAGGTGGAATCCTGATAACTCATGACATGCACTAATGGTGTAACTGTCAGAAATTTCATCAGTGGTAAAGTGAGAACGCACTGGCTACGAAATGCCTGACATGTTTGAGAAGTAAGGGGGAAAGACTAATTTAAAGTACCATGGAATTGAACTGCTATTGACTGGTGTTCTCAAGGTATTAGAGACAATGAAAATCTGAGTATACTTAATCACTAATAAAGGCTAAATATGAAAGCCAGAGGACCTCTTTGGCAGCTTAGAGACTCATTTCTTGCAGATGGATGCGGAAAGAACTGAGCTTCAGGCATAAAGGTTAATTATAAAGGAAAGCAGAACTCCAGGTATGGTGAATTTTCCTATTCCAAGAGTATTCCCCCTTTTGGGGGAAGGACAAACCCAAGAAAATTGTCATGAAAACATCTGGGGCAATTTCCTTTAAAACTTAGAAATGCCAGATCGTCATTAATATTTGGATCCTATCTCATGTAACGTCAGAGCTGCTTGCCCAAATCACAAGAGGAAGAAGGAGGAGTGAGGCTTAAAAGCTGTGAGGCAGTCAAACATCAAAACATGTAATCAGGTTCATTACTAGAGATATTGAACTTATCAATTATTAATTACTTTTTATTTAATGTCCATATTAATAAGATGAATATCTGTCATCTGTGGGTCATTAGTTGATTTTATACTTCGAGGCACCCTTGTAACCTTTGTATAATTTCATCAAAGTCTGTTTTGTCCAGTGGAACAGTATAACCTTCGAAGGTTTCCAACTGACCCTGTGGTATTTTCAAGGGTTGCTTACTGATCTTCAACTTTTGTCACTCAGAATGATGCAACTGCTGAAAATTCCCCTGGTTTTAATTTTATTTATATTTAATTTTGACTTCTTGCTCCTTTGGTTTTTATATATTTAGAATCTGAAAAATGTCTTATGGGAAAAACACCAAAATAAAAGACTCATGTTTCTGTGCTTCTCTCTTTTCTTTGAGATCTTGGCCCATAAATACCAGATGTGTTTATAGCCCAGAATTCCAGTTTTGCCTCCCAAGTCCTATAAGTCTTCAAAAACCTTTGCTGACTTGTCTTTTCTCCATCAGTAGCCTTCTGCCTCAATTTGCCAAAAACAGGATATTGCCCTTAAGGCAAAACTGATTGCCTTTGTTTGATTTTCTTTTCTCTGAGATCTTAGCCCTTTAAGTCTTTGCTGCCTCAGCAGATTGCCAAGGTTTTTATTTTATCTTTATGTCTATGGATATATCTTTGTATATTCAAATTCAATCTGATTGTTTCAGTGGAAATGCTGGACTTCTACAGCATTTATTTTAGCTGGAATAGAAAGTCTCTCATTGGCATGTTGAATTTAAAATTTCACAGTTTCTTATTAAGCCCTGGATATAGACACAAATATGAAGTAAATATTAAATATCTAAAAAACAAATGAACAAAATCAAATGCAATTTATATAAGATGCTCTGGTAAGTGTGCACAATTGTAAATTTTGATAAATTGTTCCCCCAATTTCTTTATTTTGATCACTGTATTAGATATTGTGGTTCTACTCATTTTGTAAATAAATTTCTCTTTCACAACAAACTAAGTCATTTTAGATAATATCAGATGAATCTATTGGTTGAGTTCAGCTCCAAAATACAAGTCTTTGTATTTTAGCATTATTTCCAGTTAGATATATTTCATATTGGGGGGTTTTGTACTATATTTTATCATCTTATAATTTAGTTAATGCATTTGTCTAATTTTAAAAATGAGTGGTTTATCAACTTTAAAACTCACTTTTAGCTTATCACTTACTGAAACACTTTGCAAGTAGAATCTTCCTCTATCTGAATTTGAAATAAATTTTACACTTATAACTCTAACACACTGCATTTTCTACCTGTAAGAGCCAAATTATTCACTTTTTTAAAAACTCTAAACTCATGTAAAATTTTTTTCTATGTTCCTTTAACTGAATATTTGTTATAGGTCAGTAAAATAAGTTCCTATTTTATACTATCTGCAGCAGAAAGCTGTATTTTACTGTGATCTCCTACATTGAAAGTCAAAACCACAGTAGAGCCCTGTTGGGATGCGGGGACATTACGAGGACTTTATCGGTCTTTGAGTTAAAGATCTGCCTAAAATTCTCTGACTTCCCAGCCTTTTTATGACGTATCTTATAAACTAAGAACACATTTATATATTTATTATCTTAAGATCTTAAATTTTTATAATTTGAAAATGTTGTAAATTTACAGTACATATATATAAAGTTTAGAAAACCTGAGTAAGAGTAGTGACTAAAGCAGCGAATGAGATTCCAAGGACTTCGTAGAAGGAGAAGGAATTTTTAAAAATTTTTTGTATCTTTTTCAATTATTTTTTATTTAGTTTACTATTCTTCTTCTTTTCTTTCTTTTTAATTTTTTTTTTCTATTGCGATTGAAGCACACGTGTTTTGTTCCTGTTGTTCCACTTAGAAAATTAAGCTTTGCTTTTAGGCCTTGAAAATAAAGTGGGAATAGAGTAAATTTAAAAGCTGCAGGGTACCATTAGAAATAAACAGAGGAATATAAAATGTTGATTAAAGATCAAAGAATAATAGCAGAATTAATTATCTGGAAGCTGTGAAATCACTTATAAATTGCATAAAGCCAAGGCAAGGGAATTGGAAACTTATTACTAATTAATTATTTTAACACATTAATAAAACAGACAAGGCACATCTTAATATTTTAGTGGAAATTTGGCTGTTGTATCCAAATTCCAAAAGTTATATGATTCAATTGATTAAGTTCTACAAAACTGGCTTCAGGACATCCATGTGGAACATAGGTAGCAAATACAGCAATAGTAAGTGCTACCAAGTTACTAGGTTTGGATGTAGAATTATAAGGGGGCTTAAAGAATATAAATGTAATAGCATAATTTTAATGAAGAGTGCCAATTCCAATACCTCTGTGGGGAAAGCAAAGTAATTCAAACTCAACCACTGATTATAGAGCAAATGATACATAACAAAATGAAAAGGACTTATTAAAATGTACAGGCAATGTAAAACCATGAATTTTGAGGATTTAAATAGCTCCTTTCATTCTATAAGTTCAAAAATCTTAACAGGTATTACTAAATCATGCTTTATGCTGTGTGAATTAATTTATACAAGTACAAAAAGTATCTATACAGTTCTGCTATTTTCTGATTTCTAGACTTTAAGAAGATTGTAAATGGTCATACTTTGTATTTATTATTTATTAATTTCTTATCTTGGAATTATTCTAGACATTTTATAGAAGAGTAAGCTTCACTTTTCTGGAATGATTTTAGACTTTGTGCTTCAAAGGCATCACTTCTGTCATATATCCGTGCCTCACCAAATTTTATAAAACGAGAAATCTGTAAGACTGGTTTTTTACTTTATAAGTATTTTTAATTAATATGTAAAAAGTGTCTTCTGAAGTTCTAAGGACTAAAATACAATGATAAGATTTTATTGAAAAGTATATATGTGAAATAAATAAATATTCTTCATGATAATGATCATCCATTAACTGGAATTTTAAAGATTCACATAAATAGAATATGCATAAATAGAACATGATATTCTTGACTTTGACAGAAAGTCAATAGATCAGAAGTTTTCACTTACAGAACACCTAATGGATTGAATCTACTACAAGCTATATGGGCCAAATCAAGGTCCAGTTGCCAAGTATTAAAACTCTGGTTTCTTTGGGAAATATTTGGATTGTGGAATGGCGAACAGACTTCTTTTCTTCCCTTCAATTTTGAGAACTGTGACGTAAACATTATAGAGTTATCAACAAGAATATATCTTAGAGAAAAATAGAGGTAATTATTTGGGAAAATAATAAAGTAAGAGTTTATGCATCCTAAAATGAAAAATCAGTGTCAAAGTAACATTTACACTAAGGACATAGATAGAGCTAATGACCAGGGAATAATTTAAAATAAACTACACCAAAATAATCAGCTCCAAGCCTTTATTTATGGAATGTGATTTTATTTGTGCAATATTAATGAAATGTGATCAGATATGTAGCATCTAAAGTCATCAAGCTTTTCTTATAGGGCATGGCGGGTGGCTAATAATACACTCATATTTTTCTGTTAAGATGAGGTGCTTACATTGCTTTATTCAATAAAATTTTTTTGAAATACTGTATGCCAGGTATTGTTTCTAGGTTCTGAATTACAATGGTGAAAAAATAATAAAATTTTCAGTTGTTATGGAAAATTCAATCTAGTAGGGATAAATACATAAAAATAAATTCATAAGACATTGAGATGGTGATAAGAGCTAGCAGAAAATAAAATAGGGGGATATGTATGATAAAAAAAAAAATCAGATCCTCACCAAGTAAGTATCTCCATAGGGCTACTCACAACATAGTAGCTGGCTTCTCCTAGGTCAAGTGGAAAGAGAGAGAGAAAGAGAGAGACAGAGAGGACGCACAACCATGTTCACGTGCACAACAGAAGCCTCAATGGCATTGAACAGATTAATGAGAAGTAACACCTTATAGATCTTAAGGGAAAATGAACATGGGCCAAAAATTCCTTTATTTTTCCGCTAGCCAAGTTCTCATTTAAGTATAAAGAAAACAGAAACTCTTAAACACCTATAGCACTTGGAAAAGATAGCATCCAAGCATTTTTGGAAAAAAAAAGTTGTCAAAATCCTGCCAACTGATGTAATATAAATTAAAATAAATCAGGAATAAAAAATTATGGTATTGGGTACATTTAAATATATAATAATGCAATATGAAATCTCCTGTCCATGTAAAACTAGTGAATTAAAATATGGCAGCATGAAATATTATATACCCTTTAAAAGAATGAAATAACTACTTTTTACCTCAGTGTGGAAAAATATCTAGGATGTATTGTTAAGCAAATTTTCCTGTCTACCACCTAGAAATGTGGGTGTCTAAAGTTCTACCATATGTATATGATCTTTACGAGTATTTGTTTTAGATAAAGTGTCATACTGAAAAATATAGATCAGAAAGTGGATAATCAATCAAACAGAATATAATCTTATGACTTGCTATATAACCGTCCAAAGATAGATGTTTCAGATCAGCAGAAAATACTCTTCTTCACATGGTCATTCAAAAATGCAGATTGATGGAGCCTCTGCTTTTGTTGATGTGGCCTCTAAGGTCAATATGAACATTTCTTGGCTACGCTGCCTCAAGGAAAAAGAGCACAGAAGAAACCAAATCGTTTTATGGTCCTTGCCTGAAAGTCACACATGGTACTTCCATGGCCATTTCTGGATAGTGTTCAGTCACATGGCTATGCAACCCTGTAGCAGAGGCTGGGAAATGTGTGCCAGGACATACATGTGAAGTGGACAACATGGCAGAACCTGTCAGTTTCTTCCATAGCATTCATAATAAGTAAATGAAGAAATGACCTAAGAATGAAAATATTGAATATTGCAATCCAATCTCAATGTTTTTACACAATTCTCATCAAAATACCAACATCATATTTCACAGATCTAGAAAAAATAATTCTATGCTTCATTTAGGAGAAAAAAGAGCCTGGATAGCCACAACAAACTTAAGCAAAATAAACAAACCTGGAGGTATCACGTTAACAGACTTCAAACTATACTACAAGGTTATATTAACCAAAATAGCATGGTACTGGTACAAAAATAAAGACCAATCGAACAGAGCACAATACCCAGATATAAAACCATCTACTGACAATCAACTAATCTTTGACAAAGTAGACAGCAATATACATGGGGAAAAGATACACTTTCAAAAAATGGTGCTGGGAAAATTGGATAGCCACATGCAGAAAAAATGAAACAGGACCTCTGTCTCTCACCACTCATGAACATTAATTCAAGATGAATAAAAGACTCGATTATATAAAGGCATGAAACCGTAAAAATTCTAGAATATAGGAAATATCCTTCTAGACATTGGCCTAGGCAAAGAGTTTATGACTAAGACTCCAAAGCCAATAACAGCAACAATAAAAATAAATAAAGGGGACTTTATTAAATTAAAAAGCTTATGCCTAGCAAAGGAAACAATCAACCAAACAAATAGACAACCTACAGAATGGGAGAAAATACTCACAAACTGTTCATTTGATAAAAGGCTAATATCCAGAATCTACAAAGAATTCACACAAATCAGCAAAATAATATATCATTTTTCCTTTTTATGACAAGAAGGGAAGAGAATATTAAGGACTAGAGAATACATGATGGTTGCTGTTCTGGAGGATGTGATAAGCAGCAGTCCCCAAACTTTTGGAACCAGAACCAGGAACTGGTCTCATGGAAGACAATTTAGGCTAAGGTGGGGTGGCAGAGCTGGGCGATGTGGAACTTAGGTGGTGATGGTGGGGGTGGGGGAGGTGGAGCTCAGGTGGTGATGCGAGGGATGGGGAGTGGCTATAAATACAGATGAAGCTTAGCTGGCCCACTGCTCACCTGCTGCTCACCTTCTGTGCTGCCTGGTTTCTAAGTTTCATAGAAGATAAGTTTCCACTGGTGTGTGTGACAGGGGAGGGGAACAGAGGTACTGATGTGAACCGGTTCCTAACAGGCCATCAGGCAGGCCATGGACTGGTACCCATACGTATCCTGGTGGTTGGAGACTACAGTGATAGAACACAGATAGAAAATTTAACTGAAGAGTTCGTGAAAAATTAACCTGTTCTGCAGTTTTGACTAAATCTGATCAAAGGATAAATGCATCTTTCAAATATCTCAGACCATTTTTTGTACACTATTTTGTGAATGAGCTCAATCATTTTGCTATATGAGGAGGAGAAGTAATTGACCCTTTGCATATTACAAACAACAATTCCGAAATCAAGACATTGATTTTATCCAAATCTGTATTGATATTCAAATGGTAAAAGTCCCTTTTTCTTTATACCTGATGAGTTTCTCCTTGTTGATGGGTTTTGCAAATGCTGTGTTCAAATAGCAGGTATGATTCCTCACTAAACTATGAGCTTACCTCATAGGGAAATAATTCTTTCTCTTCAGCTCTTCCTATGGTAGTATATTATAATTGTAGCAGTATACCTAATGCTTAAAATCTCCATTTCCTTAATTCTTTCTCTGTCATTTATTTCATGCACCCAAGAAAGTGAAATTATTGAATAAAATAAATTTTTAGTCCTAGCTGTTTAAATGTAAGAAATCTTTCCTGAAAAACATTGGTTTAAGGTACAACACCATCTCGAGATTTAACAAAAGCATTAATGCATTTTACATTTTATCATGTTTTATTACTGCCTAGCACCTTATTTACAATAAAAAATAATGAGTTGTAGAGATATCTATTAAGGGATTTCACGAGAAATGACTTTATTCACTCTATGAGACTAAATGTAGGCAGCAGCACAGCATTGTTCAGGATAAATGACTGTTTGATAGGATGATTATACCAGGAGGGATAACCTTCTCTGTGGTGTACAAAGATTCTCAGGCTCAGAAATCCAGCCAAATACAAGTAGGAGTATCCCTGAGAGAACTTTTCTGGCAATGGATGAGCGTTTTCTCCTTTAGGACGTTCAGAGGTCAGTGCTTACAGTTTCACCAGTAACCGAAGTCTATTTAAAGTGTCCCTTGTTACAGAAATGATGAGGATAAAAATTTTCCTCAATTTTAATTCCAAAGGGTAGGAAGCACTGTCAAGAACAAGAAAAAGAATGTGGCAAATGTGTATGCAGGTATAAAACTGAGCACAAGTTCTTCTACTATGCACCTATAAATGAAGGCTTCACAAAGGAAAATGAATGTAGAAGGTAAGTATAAATCAGGCCACAGAGCTTAAAACCAAGGTCTATCGTCTGTGCTGAAAATAAACTCCATGCTTTCATTTTGAGAAGCAGTCATACACATGGCATAACTCTGAAGGATTATTTTTCAAGTCTTTCTATGTTCTCTTAATCTCAGACATTAAGAGTATTACAGAACTGGTAACTAACATGAGAATACATATACCGACAAACGTGGGTACAGTAAACTGTTACACAATAATAAGAATTTTGAAAATTTAAGTATTCCCAAGATTCATGTATGTATATGATCCCAGATCATTTTTAGAGTCATTTAGCTTGCTTATAAACCTTGGGCAACTATGTGATAAACAGGAATTTTTTTTCCTGAAATTTATTATCAGATATGTTTATGTGTATTTTGGTGGCTGAAGAAGATCGAGGAGAAGGATAGGTAAAAAGTGCAGTGAATTTGAAGCTGTTCTGCAAGCACTAGGCATATGCGAGTTCAGTTACTGCAGTAGTGAGTTCAGGGGCTATGCAGGAGAAAATGTGGACACTTTGAGATATGGGAAAGGCTGTTTTATTTGAGGATTCTGTTTTTCTTAGTGCCATATAGGTTACACATGCATTATTTATACATAAAAATACAGTGTTCATTTAGTTTTCAGGTGAATGGTAATTGGAGGAATTTAAATGTAATAAAATAACTTGAGAGAGAAGAGTGGTCTCCATAATCATAATGAGGCTTTTTTAAATCAAATATAGCTATCTGCTGTATTTGATAGAAATGTAATTTCTTAATGATCATTCCTCAAATCCATGCTGCTATTTTTTCAATACCAGAATTAGAACAAATAGGACATTTTACATTGTCTTCTTTCTTCTTCTACACTTGTAACTGAATGAACATTTGCCAAGTAGCAGCAGAATATATTTTTCAGAACAAATATCCTTATACATATCTGTGATAGTTTGTAAATCTTTTCCCAGCTTATAGGTCACAGTTACAAAAACCATTTTCTGTTGAGCATTTTCTCTTTTCCTTCTCACTCTCAATCTCACACTTGTTCTGATGTTCAGTCTTTCCCTCGCTTTAGTCTATGTCCTCCAAATCCAAGTGAATCTATTTAAAATAATTGGTCCAGGCACATTTTTCAAGTTGTTTATTCTCTCTGTACTCTTCATGTACAACAAACACAATAGATATATCCATCTATGCATAACAGGGTTAAATCATAACATTTCCTTTGCTTATAAAAAGGCTTATATTTACTGAGGAATGATTCAAGTTGGTTAGAAGGACCCAGAATCTCACAAAATGACTAATTCTTCAGAGAATTCCAAACAGTTTTATAACTCAGCATTTATTTGAGGTCAGGGCATTTAAAACTCTAGCTCAGAAAAATCAGATTTCTCTGAATTCTGTGGGTGACTATAATCCTTTAAAATAATAAACATGGAGAAATGAAGATTTTTCCACTTATCAATTAAGATATATTTCCTTATTCCACAAAATTAAATTTATTCAAGATACACTTTATGCTGGGAATTTAGACTCTCAGTAAATTTCATAAATCCTTTCAAGATTTTATTTTCAAAGCTAGTTCTTCTAAATGCATACACTCCTCCCAAACCTCCTATATTTATAATTTCTGTGAAGTGTTATTATGAGTTTTATATTTTCTTCTCCACAAGTTGAGAGTTTGGAAAGGCAAATGCCAGTCTTTCCATTTCACATGTTAAGAAAAAGAGAGACAGAGACTTTGTTTACATAATTTGTCTCTGGTCACATCTAGAAAGCACTTGTCCTGATTCTTTGCCAGTGCTATTAACTATGTAGATATTTTCATTTCATATTCTGGGATCTTATTTATTCAGGCTCAACCACACACATTTTTTTTTTTGGAAAACTTGTACAAAGACGATATAATTTAACAGACATGTTAGTTACTTAAAAACATCTGTTCAGGTGCCTTCTATATATGAAGAATCTTGAAGGCCTACAAAAATAAAGCAGAATATAGATTCATTCCGGCTAGGAACTATTTCAGTTAAACACAAGAGAGAGAAGCCCTTTAGAAAAGTTCTGCCCTATTCTTCATCCACCTACCTTTAGTGGAGTGCCCCATCATTTACAGTGGGTAATATGTATTCTTGGAGACCCTTGCAGTAATAAGCAGTAGCAGAAATAATTGTAGATGCTGGTTCAGCCTGAAATTAAACTTCTTTGCTTAAAAAGATTGACTTTGTCTGCAGTTTTGTTTGTTTGTTTTATGAACTCTTGGTAGTACCTGTTTATCATTTAAAATCTTCAAAGTTTAAAATTACATGAACTCATTTTGTGCATTTCAGCATTATTCAGGTTCTGAAGCTTTTAGTCATGTCATGCTGTCCATGAAGTATTTGATAGATGTGCTCTTTCCTTGGTCATCATGTTTGCTTCTAGAAACATAGCTCAAAGTATTACGAATTTGTAATTTTCATCATAACTGACAAGACTGGCAGACACATTTCTCTCAGTTGACTTGGTGCATGTTTTTGATGTACATAAATTATGAAAGCAGCATTTATTTGTTTACAATTTCGCATCCTCAGAGCAGCAAAATACTTTACAACATAGTCTTGTTCAAAATTAAATGAAAATGATATTCAAATTATTTTTAGAATGAAATACTTTGTATTTTATTGTAGAAAGTATTTGAAGCAACAAAACGATGCGGGTTAGAAAAAATGCAAAGCTGATCCCTTTTGTAAGTTAAATAAAAAAAAATTGTGCCAATAGTTAGCACACACACTGCTTTCAGTACACATTGATAAGCTGTCTTAACATCAAAGAGTATTTTGCTTTGTAGATCCAAGGTAGTAAACTGCTTTATGTTTCAAGTTTCAGTTTGGTGCAAATTGATTCAGCTTAGTTGTAAAATCAAATTTTTCACAAAAATGGTAACTGACCATTAACCACTATGTAATGTTGTAAACATGACCCTATCGTGATACTACTAGACTTCCTGTTCTAGAACATGACAGACAGTTAGGAGGAACAGGAAAAGTCAGTGTATTTGTCACTAGGAACAAGAAAGATAAAAGGAACATGATCTTGTGCTGTTTCGTTGTTTTCTTCACAATTTTAAGACATGCACTGTGCTCTTAATGGCAAATGCCTAGAGGTATGGTGCGTTCATTTTAAATTACAGCTATATATGTTTAAGAGATTGTATCGGCATTTTCAAGGAGTTGCTTCTCTATATTAGATATTTTGTTTTAAGTGCAGCAAAAGGCCAAGCTCAAATTCATTCCTAATGAGCCATGTGTTAATGTCAAAGTCTCTGCTGTCCACTCAAATGCCAAGGAACACATCTGACTTTATAATGAGCCAAACAGTTGTCTCTTCATAATCTCAGTTAGCCTTCTGTTAGATAGCTGCATCCAAAATTTATAACTCAGTGGTGGTGGTTGTTGCTGTGATGGCTGAAATCCAATCAAAGATGTAAAACTTCTCATATTGTGTTAATATTACTGCCAAATCCTTACCATTCTATCACTACATACAATAAACTGACCCAGCAAATTCCAGATGGAATGTTGCCTGATTTGCATCTACTCTGTACACTAATGGGAGAGAGATCAAAACCAGATGATAGGTATCAAGGCAATCAGCCAGTGGCAGGGCAGTGGAAACATGGACAAGTCTGAAATGGCACTGACAAACCTTCCTCTTCCCCAGAGGATACTGTTTCAAATTAATCATATAATTTCTTATACTCATAGGCTGTAAAATATATTTGCTTTCTGATTTGATACTTGCTGACATTCAAAATGTTTAATGTTTATCGTTTCTGTTCTCTAGGTAATATGTCATACCTGGTTAATATGAAAGAGCATGTCTTCACTTAGTCATGACTAATGAAATGGATATGTAGAAATAAGGGGTTTTAGGATATTTTGGATGAAGTGTCATATATATGCATTAAAATTGTGACTTGAGATTAGATAATTTCAAGCAAGCCTATAAAATTGAAGAGCATTTACATTTTTATTTCATTTCCTAGTGAGTCAGTATATACTAATAGAAATTGCCAGATAGATTATTCAAGTATTTACTCAAGTGCAATAGAGAAATTGGAGTATTCATATATTGAGTTGAAAAATATTAATACTTTAGTAGTGATAGAAGTACAGAAAATAAATCAGAATAAAAATAAAAGATAAGTACAAAACTAATAATAGAAATTACTACAGTTAAATGTTAAGTTATTGTCTGTGATGAGATATAAAAATTTTTAACTACTTTACTGGATTTTCCTAATTGTTTCTAACGAGGTTCAATTTTTTTAAAAAATTTTCAGATGGAATAGATAAATATCCAAGTTCTGGCACTGTACAAATCAAACCTAAGAGTGGGGTCTGCTTCTTGAAAGAAAGGGGAACAAGGACATTAAAATAACATCACTGAATAAATATTAATAACTTTGCTACATGCTTCAGATCTGTTTTAGTTTTGATTTGTTTTTTAACAAGCTTTCTTTTAACATCTTTAAGTAATAGATTTAGAAAATAAAGCTATTGCTTAAACATATACAATTTCTTTTAATGTGTATATGGATAAAACATAGCATTTAAATGATATCAAATATATCAAGTGCCTAGGAATTAGCCTAACAAAAACTGTCCAAAATCTATACCATGAGTTTGTAGAAATTGACAAGCTAATTCTAAAATTAGTATGAAACTGCAAAGGAACAAAATAGCAAAGGTGGTTTTGAAGAAGAAAAAAACTAGAGGACTTTTATTGCCAGATATTGAACCAATTACAAAAGTATAGGGATCAATATGGTGTTGGCAAAGAATATAATATAATCATTGAATGGATTGATTTACTTCAAAGCTAAAAGTAAAATTAGTTTAGTGATGCAACTCCAGGTGAAGATCAAAAAGAATGACAGAGGGAGAAAGGAATAGAAAGAAAGATGCAAAGAGAGAGAGAGAGAGACAGAGAGAGAGAGAGAGAAAGGCTGGGGAGAGACGGGGGAAGAAGAATGATGAAGAGAATGAAGAGGAGGAAGAGGAGGAGGAGTATGCAGCACTATGTGAAATAATGCCTTACTCCCTCTTTCCAGAGTGTATTTGTTTCCAGATTATGACAAAGAATATTGTGTGGAGCATCACTTCTACCTAGTTGACCACAAATGCTCCATGGCTTTAAATCAAGTCTATGTGTAAGTGATCCCCAAATCTCTACTTTTGGATTTCACCTCTCCCTGGAATTCCAGCTTGATATATCTAATTGTATAGTAGACCACATCACTTTATTGTCTAATATTAATATTTACCTCATATTTAGCATGTTCTAAAGAGGACTCTTGATTTCTTGTAGCCTTCTCCCAAATGTATGCCTTTCTCAGGCAGTAAATAATGTTACAGTCTCATGCACTCAAAAATGTAGCCATTATCTTTAGTTACTCTGTTTTCCTTATTCCATCCTATATGTATCTCTCTCTTCTCTGCTACTGCAATTATAGTCAAAACTACTTTTAACTCTTGCATAAACAAAAGCAAAAATATCGTAACCGATTTCTTGATTTCACTCTTGATTAACTCTTTATGATCTATTCTTAGCACAACAAACTCACATCAATGTCACACCTGCGAAAATAACAGTAATAATACCTAAGAATACAAAAGTTTCCCTTTCATGAAGGGTCACATAATTAGTATCTTCCCATATTCCTCATGCTCTTCCTCTTATCCAAACTGCTCTCCTACTCAAATTAGCTGAAATTTGGTTTTTCTTTTTTTCTAATTACATGAACACATCCAACTAGTTTTTACCTTAGATCCTTTGAATGATTTATACCTTCTGTCTTAACTGTCCTTCTCTTGGTCTTTGCTTGGCTACATCCTCACTCTTGTGACCACAGCTTTCAGGTTCATTAATTTAGCCAATTCATCTAAAGGGAAATCGTGTATACCTAGGCTATTTAATTTTCAACATAGTACTTATCATAACCTGATATTTACTTCTTTATTTATTTACATAACACCCGATAGAATGTGAGCTCCTTATAAACAAGTCTCTTATTTGCAGCTGTAAAGTGATTTCTATTATGTGTAAGTACTTTATACTAATTGTTAAATGTCAAATAAACCTTAGGTTGGAATGAAAAGGCACACTTTGACAAGACCAATGATTGGATGGGAAAAGGGTCAAACCAAGGCAAAGTATTAGAATAATCCCATTGAGAACAACTAGTAAAATAGTCACAGATAGAAGAAATATAATAAGCATATACATCATCTTTGCATCTGTGAAAGGAAAATTATTTTTCATTTTTCTAATATTAACATAGAAAAGTTAGACATTATAGATATTGTTCCACTACCATTTGCACACTGGAGACCTACTGTTGATGGGTATATTTCTATCTTCTAGACCTCTAAATTTGCTAGAATATTGACATTGGTCTCACTGATTAAAATTGGTCTCATTGAGGTATTGGATGATATCCTGGGAGAGATCTGAAATGTAGCTAAATATATTATCTCTAAAGAAATTAATACAAGATCATCTATATTAAAATTTTAAATGTTTAAATTGAAGAATTCAGTATTTAGGAGGTCCCAATATTTCCATATCAGATAGGAAATGAAAGTGTCCCAATTGTTAAGTATGAGTCATAATTTTATATAATGTGGATAGAAGGCAAAAGTAATCCAAAGTAAGATATTGGGAAATTAGATTATCAGCTATTTCACTAAATCATATGTGGAGCTGTGTTTTGATATTTTGCTCAGGTCAGTTTTAACATTTCAGTGTGAAGTTCTGGTACATACATAATTGATGAACTGAAGTAGAATTCACAACGATTTTTTGCTTGTTGATATTTTCTCTACAAAGGCAGATACCAAATGGTAAATCTTATTTATAATGTCCTTCCTCTTTTAGAAACTTATCTTAGATTGGAATACAATAATTATAAGTTTTTTACATATTTTGAGTAGCTGCATTGGTATAGGACCTTGATATTTGTACAATATTTTACCACCAGACTAACTTGAGTCACTTGTATTAGGATCCTGAATCATCTTTTTGTCCTTTTGTTCAAACACAAATAGGTGTAATAAGTACTTGCTGTTCATTCAAACTGGAATTTAGATAGGATACCTTGCTTTAATTCAATTGTCTTTGCAGCTGTGATAATAAATATATTATATTTAAGTAAGCGCTACTATTTTCTTTCCATTATGAAAACCAAAGCCTGTTCAAACAATGAAGCTTTATTTGTTACTGCTTATATCGCCATGATTTAGTTTATTCTAAGAATTGCTGATAAACCAATGATAAACAATAGAAAAATAAATGTTTCAGGGTAAGTATTATTCTAACTATAGTTCAAGTGTTTATAAACTAAATTTTTTCTCTCTAGGAAAAAAGGATTTTATTGCATTATGACTATACAATGTAAATCACATTAAACATGTGATTTAGATCTATGTTCTAGTGAATAACTTGTGATAGAAGACAAAGAATTTAAGAAAATACTTAGCTTCAGTTATAAAAGGTGAGATAAATATAAATAATTCTCAAGTACTGCATATAAAAATATGTGTAATATTTTACCCAGGACCACCTTTGAGGATATGGTAGTACCATTTGATATAATGAGAAGTAGTGTAAAATATTTTCTTTGATATTTTTTGCAGTTGTTTTGTATGCCCATACTACTGCATTTTCTTGTAAAAATAATCCAATATGATCTCCCTCTCTCATAGTAAAGATATAAATACTTGTTTAAAAATAGGGATATAAGATAATTTACCAGGCTTTGTATAATACTCATAAAAGTATATGAATATGGATTTATTTAATCAACATAAATATTTATGTGATTATATATGCCTTTAAGCAAAGATTCATATGTTTTCAAAATATCAATATGATATTATAATTATTGTTTCTTTAAACTAAAGATAACATTCTCAAGCATACTCTAATGCACTAGTCATTTATTAAATAAAATTAACTGAGCAATATAAATGATATTTAGTGTTTTGCCTTTTATGCTATAAATAAAAGTTGTAGTAAGTGATTGTTTCAATAAATAGTTTAGAGTTTGTATTTTAAGGTACACCAGCTTGATCATACAGCTCACATTTTACATGTGCAGACATTAAAATTCAGCATAACTACTTTATGGGATAAATCAATCAGTTAGAAACCATGATGCAGAATAATATTCAAATACCCCTATTCCTTAGAATCAAAAGACCAGTCTTGGCAAAGATGTAATGTTGTTGTAGATCATATGCAGCCCTTAAAGTTTTAATATTTAAATGTATAGTTAAGAAATTCTAACAGATTTAATAAGAATCTCAATCCAAAAGATATATAGAATAACAATTCTAGGGGATTAGAAGAATCCACTTATGTTTGGCCCAAGATTTAAAAGGTCATTGTCATTTCCTATTAAATTCACATGATAAATGAAGAAAATAATTTCTATATAATTCTTCCTTCTTTCCTGAGGCAGGTCAGCCCAATGCCCAATACATTCTCTGAACGACCATGGATGAAAGCTGAAACTCTGGATTAGATTTCACTAGTTCAAATTTCTGGTCTGTCAATTAATAGCTGTTTGACTTTTGTTAACTTACTTAATTTCTATGCATCTTAGCTTCTCTCTTTATAAAAAGAAGATAACAATAGTATCTAACTTATAGATTGCTTATGAGCATTGAATAAGTTAATATACGTAAAGCACTTTGCATAGCACCCAGCATATACTCAGCACTCTTGAAATGTCATTATTATTATTGCTTTCTGCTCTGTTTCCAGCTGTTTGTTATGACAGATTTTCTTGGGCTGTGTAATTACAATCATGTGTTTACTTACCTGCATAGCTCGCCAGTCCTAAATATTTGACTTTGGTAGTTCTATATTTAACCAAAACTCTGCTTATCTTTCACTAAATTGTAAAAACTTTGAGGGAAGAGATTTATTTATGTTTTTCCTTTCTTTTAGAAATTTAGGCTTGTGATGATTTTTTTGGGGAAAAATAATATATAAATTAATAGATCTTAATTAGGATGGACAAGGGTTTTAATGATCAATACTGACTAACTTAATGGAGTAGACGTACATTTCTAGGCCATAGCTTCCTGGGAAACATAAGTAAAAAACCTAATTCTTTTAAATAATCTATTTTTCAAAGATAGAAAAATAGAAATATAGAGAAATATAGATAATATACATGGGTTATTATGCATGCATATATTTCCAATTTCTGTTCATAGTAACTGGAAGTAATGACATCCCAGGTGTAATGAGTATACCTAATGCTCAGATTTTAATTTCTAAACACTATTCTTCTATGAAAGGATCTAGGCAATTTAGAAAAATAGGTGATTCCAGTATTTCCAGCAGAGGAAATACTAAATGAGCCTGAAATTTCTTATAGTGTCAGAGAGTAAGAATATGTAAGAATATGTCAATATGTTAAAAAAACAAACAAACAACAAAAAAAGATGTAGCATTATCAAAAGAACACATGGGGCAACAATGGCCAAAGCTGAAAAAAATTGACACAACATACTATTGAATTATAACCCATAGTATACAATATGCATGAGTTTATATTGATATAAATTTTAAAAATAAATAAATATATGAGTGAGAAGGAAGAACTATTTCATGCAGTGGAATTTTAATTAATAAATATATTATTTTAAAAGGAAAATAAAAATCATCATTAGGCAAATGTCACAGTAATAATTGTTGCAAACAAGATCCACTGATGGATACTAAAATTAGTGGGTAAATGTTTGAGAAAAAAGCTTTACATAGTATAAAACATTTTGCCCCCAAATAATTATTATCTACAAAGGAGAAAAGAGAAACGTCACACTAGAGAAATCTGGCAGTGACCATCTTAACCAAAAGATTAATGTCAAATCATCACCAGTAATAAGACAAATTGGCATCATAACCTTCTAATTTGAGAAGGCATTGAGAAGGACATAAAATCATTTCTGTGATATTCTTGCCAAAAAACCATAACCTCAGTCCAATCATGAGAAAACACCAAACTCATATTGAAAGAATTCTACACAATGACTGAAAAATATTCTTCAAAAGTGTCAAGATTTTGAAAAAGAAAGAAAGAGAGTGGAATTGTTACAGACTGCAGACTACAGTGAAATATAAACTAAATGCAATATGGGATCCTGTATAGAATCCTGAAACATTGGGACTCAAAGGGCATTAATAGAACAATTGGTGAAATTTGAATAAATTCTAAAGTTTAGTTAATAGTATTACAAAAATGTTTATGTCTTATTTCTGAGAATTGTACTATGATGTTATAAGACATTAATCTGAAGAATATCTGGGAAGATTATATAGAAAATATCTGGATTGTTTCCACATCTTTGCAATGGTGAATTGTGCTGCTATAAACATTCTAGTGCAGATGTCTGTTTTATAGAATGTCTTTTATTCTTTTGGGTAGATGCCCAGTAATGGGATTGCTGGATCAAATTGTACTTCTACTTGTAGCTCTTTGAGGTATCTCTATATTACTTTCCACAGAGGTTGTACTAGTTTGCAGTCCCACCATGGAGTTCTACTCAGCCACAAAAAACAATGGTGATATAGCACCTCTTATATTATCCTGGATAGTGCTGGAACCCATTCTACTAAGTGAAGTATCACAGGAATGGAAAAACAAGCACCACATGTACTCACCATCATATTGGTATTAACTGATCAACACTTAAGTGAACATATACTAATGACATTGATTGTGTGTCAGGCAGATGGGAAAGGGGAGAAAGGGATGGGTATATACACACCTAATGGGTGCAGTGCACACTGTCTAGGGGATGGACATGCTTGAAGCTCTGAGTCGGTTGGGGCAAAGGCCATACACATAACCTAAACATTTGTACCCCCATAATAAGCTGAAATTTTAAAAAAATTAAAAAAAGCTGCTGGTGGGACTGCAAACTAGTTCAGCCTCTGTGGAAAGCAATATGGA
>VBSM01002121.1:33422109-33465803 GCA_008086735.1 Cheirogaleus medius | reverse complement strand
TATACATAACCATAATATTTGTACCCCCATAATATGCTGAAATATAAATAAATACATAAATAAATAAAAAGAAAATATCTGTAGTACTTTTGTAGATTTTTGTATGTCTAAAATTTAGTTCAATATAAATAGTGTTAAAAGTTTTGCTGTTGTTTAATGAATTAATGGTCATCAATTATAGAATTGTTAGGGAGTTTTAAGTTCCATATTGCATTTGGTTTAGGATAAGGATTAGTCAGGATAGAGGAGGATATAGCCTTCACAAATGACCTCAAATTTTTAAAGGCTTAATACAATCATAGTTTAGAACTCATTCATAGTCTGCTGCCGGCCTTGCCTATTCTCTAAGGAAGTCTCTGTGGGGTAATACAGTTACCTAAGTTGGTGTAGGTTCCACCATTCTGTGAGAACACTATTTGGAATATGTGACATCTTTTATCAACTTGTAATGGTACTGCAGAGCTTGATTGTGCTAAAAATTGAAAATTACTATTTTTTTATTTTATTTTGTATTTATTTCTGGATATTATAGGGGTACAAACATTTTGGTTACATGTTATGACTTTGCCCCACCCAAACTATGATTTGGGGTATGCCTTTTCCCCCTACAGTGCTCACCACATCCATTAGTTATGAGTTTACTCACCCCCAACCCCCAATCCCTGGAGAATATTACTACCATGTGAACACCATAGTGTTGATCAATTAGTGCCAATTTGATGGTGAGTACATGTGGAGCCTATTCTTCTGATCTTGTGATACCTCACTTTGGAGGATGGGCTCAAGCTCTATCCAGGAAAAATATAAGAGGTGCTAGATCACCATTGTTTCTTATAATTGAGTAATATTCCATTGTAAACATATATCAAATTTTAATAACCACTCAAAAATTGACGGACATTTGGGTTGTTTCCACATCCTTGCAATAGCGAATTGTGCTGCCCTAAACATTTGGGTGCATATGTCTTTATCTTTTTGACCTATTAAGCTGTAACTATGTAACCCATATCTTTATTATAGAATGTCTTATGCTCTATTGGATAGATGCCTAATAGTGCTATTGCCGGATCGAATGCTATTTCTATTTTTAGCTCTTTGAGGTATCTCCAAATTATTTTCTACAGAGGTTTCATTAATTTGCACTTCCATCAGCAGTGTAAGAGTGTTCCCATCTCTCCATATCCTCACCAGCATTTTTTGTTTTGGGATTTCTTGATAGAGACCACCCTCACTGGGGTTAGGTGATATCTCATTGTGGTTTTGATCTGCATTTCTTTAATGATTAGAGATGTTGAGCATTTTTTTATATGTTTGCTGGCCATTATTCTATCTTCTTTTGAAGAGTTTCTGTTCATGTCCTTTGCCCATTTATTGATGGGGTGAAAATTAAAGTTTTTACTTTCAAAATGATATTTGTAACATTTCATTAGTCACATAGTAACATCAAAAAAGACAGTGATATATGTTCCTTCAGTGACTCAAATAGTAAGAGAAACAATATATCAGTGAGTTTTTATCTCAAGTTCAAATTACTCATGAGTTAGCAACGTCCATTCTTCAGCAAAGAACACCTCCTATCATCAGAAGAGCATTATCTTGAGATAAGAGAGATGATTCTTCTCTAGGTAATAGCTATGACATTAAGCATGTTATGTAACCTTTCCTAAGCCTGTTTACTACTTTGTCAAATAATGATGATGTCTGTTCCCTTTCAGTGCTCTAATATGAATTAAATATATCAACTGAGTTAATATATAAAAATATTCTGGCACAGTTCCTCATATACTTAGTAAACATGTATTTATTAACATTAAATGCAGAAAGCATGGTGAGTTTGGACACACAGATGCATTAGAATTAAGATCTGATTCACATTAAACCAATCAATAGTCTCTGATCTGTGAAAAGAACCATTGATGCTTATATCCTGATATTTCATTTGTCTGTGTGTGTGTGTGTGTATGTTTAGGAGGTGATAATAGGAGTTTCCTGAAGTGATGTCATTGGACATAGGACAAGAACTCCAGTACCATCATATATATTAAAGCTCAGATCTTTCCATAATATTGTTAGAAATGAAAGATTATAAACTCACAAAGCTTAAATAGTAAGGGGTCTTACAAAGGATCCTCTTTATCTTGTATTTTTCTCTACATATAGAGCTGTTGTTGTTGTTATTGTTTATAAGTGGCAGATATCATGGAAGTAAGAGATAATCAGAGATATCTGATATAATTTCATTTATATTAAATGAAATCTTTATAAAGTTTATTCAACTGAGTTAGTATTAAATTAAGATATATTTTCATTCCCATCAGATTCCTTAAGCCATAGGTTATTCAACTTTTCTAATACTCTGTAAGATTAAAAAAAAAATCTATCTTAATTTATATTACTCTGAGACCTTAGTATCTATAATTTGGATGTAGTAAGGCATTAATTTTTAAATCCAAGGCCTCAGCTCATTGATTTCCTTGGTATGCATTACAATTAGGAGATTTCAGGCTGCATAGACAATTATATGGAAGACAGATCTACAAAGTTCAAATGAATAGTTTGCCTTGTGAAGACATATGCATATAAGAAAGCAAATATGGTTATTTAGTCACTATGATTATTCATTTATTTAACAACTAGTTTTAGAGCAACTATTATAATCCAGGCACTGTGATGAATACTGAAGACACATTTGAAACAACAAAAACAAGCTTCCTGTCTTATTGAAAGAGAGAGATAAGTACATAAGAAGATGCATAAATAAGATCATTTCAAAGTGATGAGCGCTATAAAAGATATCAGAGGGAATAATTGGATAGCAAGGGAAGAAAGGCAGAGTTACCTTCTTTGAGGAGATGACATTTGAACTGAGAACTGATTAATGAGATAGGTCACTTCATGTGAAGATCGGGGAAAGAGTGCTGTAGGCACAGGGAACACTTCGTCATGCTAGTGGAATAAAAATGAGCTTATCTAGATGAGGAGTAGACAGATGCCCAATTTTCAGTGTAGCTGGGAAAAAAATGAAGGTAGAATATCTTAGCTGGAGAAGAAGTCAGATAAGTAGTAGGGGCCATATTTTGAAAAGCCTACTGAAGTGTAGCAAGGAGTTTGGGTTTATTTCCAACTATAAGAATATCTTAATTCTTCTGAACCTCCTAAATAAGTAGATGCATATATATATATATATAACATTAATTAATTAAAACATAAATAATATGAAACAAAACCTTTTTCTAAAAAATACTTTCCACAGTAAACTAACTTTGAAATTATTAATGGTCAATGAACTATGGCTTCTTCATATCTGTAAATTCACAATTATTTTTCTACCCTGCTAAACTCAGCACTATAAGCTTTGCCATTTTATTAATCAAATACAACACCTGGACATCTTTTTATCTTGGATTCTTGGTTCTAGTATTATTCATTGTTGAATAGTGTAGACTAAAAAGTGTAGGATCTGAAAATCTATACCTGCTGCCAACAACATCTATACACCATACTCATAAGCAGGTTAGTATATTCCTATACTTATTCTAAAAATTCTGGCTGCTTCCATGCTCACATGGGAGTGTATGGTTTTTGTAAAAATTACTGTTATGAGATGCTAAACTACTGGGTCATTTTCTTTTTTTACTTATTCAATTAGAAATTATTATAATCCAAACATATCTGATATAATATGACCTTTAGAGCATCATAACTAGAAGAGGAATTCATAATAAAGGTATTACAATTTAGCTGAGGAGAAAAGTATATGGCAAATTGCATAATAAAGATATTTATACAGTTCTATGAGGGCACAGAATGCTTAATATCTCAAGGACTGAAAGAAGAATTAGGGAGTTTTAACCTCAAGAACTCTGAAAAGTTAAATTTATTGTCTGTATCTCTAACACCTTTTCCAGTTAAGACTTGGACCCTTTTCCTAAACACACATATGCACATTCACATACTCAACCTACGTACACCCAGACACACACAGTGGGAGCTGAAATCCTAGACTGCACCTCTGACCAGCAAGTCCCAAACATGCTCTAATAGTTTATAATTTCTAAAAATTTAAATAGGCTAAATGAGAAAAGGGCACTCAAAAGAAATACCGAGTTTTCCTGTTACAAAGGTCCACTCAGCAGGTAACTTTTACAAACGAGTTAAACATTTTCATAATAATAGTATATATAAAGTTCCTGCCATAGAGTAACTACTCAATATTTAAATACATAAGTAGATAAACTCTAGATGCTGCATTAGGGCCTCCTCCGATTCAGGTGCCTTGCCTGCCTTTTGTGATGCCCAATTGTGCCCTTGGTTGTATTGATCAAGACCTTGCCATTTTTTCTCTTGATCAACTGTGAAGTCCTTACCTACATTTCTTTGCTATGTGCATGATATTGGCTTCTACTTAGGACCATTCATATGCACTATTAATGTGCTGGTCTAACTGATCATTCAGATCTCTTGGGTCATCATCGTATTTCACAATTTGCTTCTGCTCTGGTCAATGGGTAAGTAACACGGGTCTACAGAACAGATTTTGTGATGTGTTTCTTGTTTGATTACTTGATGCTTTCTGATTAGAAGTTCTGGTATTTTGTAGGTTCTCATTATGGTAGTTTTAATGGAATTATTTGAGAATTCTGACATTGCCAACTACATATTATGATTTTCCTTAAAATATGCCTTTGAGATAATAATTTCTCTGTTTTACATTACTCTAAAATATAAGGCATATATGCATTAAAATTTTTCTACAGTCTTAATTCTCACCATTCCCTTAGTGCATTAGGATATAAATAAAATACCACTTGTTTTATTATTGCTTTTACGTATATGGTTGTTCTTTGTGTAATATAATACTGTTAAAATTGATTCTGAGCATTTAATTTTCTTCAAGTTTCATTACATATATTGTGCTTTTACATACTTTTACCTATCTTTGTTTTCTTTATTTCTAAATGTAGTAATCATATATTTGCATGTGTATTTACTTGTCTTTTTAAATAATCTTTTTTTAGTTGTATATCACTTTGTGTGCAGAAACAAAATTTATATCTTTCTAAATTGTATGATTTTGAGCACTAAAAGGCCATGCATGAACTTTCCTTTTATTACTCTGCCACTCTTCCAGTTACTTCTACAAAAAGAAAAAAATGAAAACACAAAATATGAAAACAAAAAGAAAGAACTCATCTTGACTTTGAAACATCTTTAAAGATAATCAAAAAGAAAGAGAATTAATATTATTATTCCTTTCTCACTGTTAACTTTGTTTTATCATGATAACTTATGTATTCATTACTTTTTTATTCACTCTTTTCCTTTTCTAATTTGTATAATTAAAATAACAGTGCTTTCCTTCAATAATTTTTGTTAAACGAAAGTTTACAAATGTTTGATTGGTTTCAGTAAATATAATATATAATCATATATTAACTAATATTGACCACTTTTAAAGACAGCTTATGACTTTATCAACTTAATCATGTGGTATACTTTTTGTTAAACATTTTCTAGGATAATTTGGAGTAATTCTCATATACCTATCAAAACAACAAACAGAATACTAATAACAAGTGTTCCAACTCCTGTTTTAGACTTTGTTTTTTAGATGTTTGAGTTGGTCTTTTATTATTTACATGGGAGAAGGGACAATTTCTTAGTCATTCACATCCATGACCTGAGTCCCTAGCTCAGATCCTATTACTTATTATGTGCTAAATAAAAGTTATTCAATAAGAAATACATCTGGGTATTTGTAAATGGTATGAAAATCAGAATCCTTGTTCTAATTTCAAGTATTTAATCAGGCTTGTAATTGTATGATAATCAATATGTAACTAGTCTATTGCTGTA
Organism: Cheirogaleus medius; assembly: GCA_008086735.1. NCBI lineage: Eukaryota > Metazoa > Chordata > Mammalia > Primates > Cheirogaleidae > Cheirogaleus > Cheirogaleus medius. The sequence continues at coordinate 33,459,947 of VBSM01002121.1, read as the reverse complement.
TCTTCTCTGATTTAACATTAAGAAACATAAAAACAAATCAAAAGGAGATGATTTTTAGTTACCCTTTTACAACCTGGAATTTTCTGGGTCTTGGAATTCTATGCTCCATAAAAATAAGTCTATTATGGGTTTATTAAATATGTAGTCAAACAAAAATAACAGCAGAGAATTTCTGGACTTATTTCTCAAGGAGAGCGGTGTTCTTTTAAATTTGTTTGTTTCAGTTTGCAAATTTCACATGTTCTTCCCTTATAGACATTCTGCATCATATTATAGAATGTTTCCTAAGATTATTTCACACAGACTTATACTAAAAGGACATTAATTTTTAAAGTTTCAAAAATTGTTTAGGGTATATATAGAGAGAGATTTTAAAAATTGGATTGAGAAATGTATAACCTCCCTTAAATGAACATCTCCTTTGGAAAAATATAAATTATTAGTGATAAAATATGTATTTTTCCTGGTTCTATAACCCTAAATTGACTAAATAATATGGAGATATTTGACTTCAAAATAGACTGTATTTTCATAAATCTCAGGTAGCTTCTTTATGGAAAGGGAGCATACATGGAAATAATAAAAGCAAAATAAACCAACAAACAAAGGCACAGAAAATAAATAAATAGCTTCAATTAATACATATTTATTTAACATATACTATCTTCCAAGTATTATAGAATATAAAGGATGATGTGAGGACGAGAAGAGTTGGTCCTTAATCACAAGAAGCTTATACAGTCAGTATCAGGAGATGTGGTTTGAAATTAACACAGTATTCAAGGCCATGGAAGCCATAATGATTTTGCATAATCCTAAGTCTGATTCAAAGGAATTGTTAATATAACACACAGTTGTGGATGTCATATACATTATTCATTGTAGAACTTTCAAATCTCTTTTTTGGTAGTCATTTTAAGGAAGAGGTTATGTCTATAGAACTTGATACAACAAATGCCTCACTAGTACAGAAACACTACATAGTACATATATCAACAAAAACACAGTTGATAGGAATTTGATTTATTTTCCAATTTCCCATACTACTCACCATCATTCTTCCACAGGCAATTGGTACTTTTTCTTTCTAATAAACTAATTTTCAATAAGATGTGAGTATGACATATGCTACCCATGCTAGGGGGATTTCTATTTTGATAATATGAAAAACCTAATATCGTGTTTCCCGGAAAATAAGACCTACCCATAAAATAAGCCCTAGCAGGATTTCTAAGCATTTGCACAATATAAGCCCTACCCCGAAAATAAGACCTAGTGATGGGCATGGCTATGCAGTGTATCTGCACAACCTATGCATTTCCTCGCAGAGTGGTAAAGAAGATGAGCAGCCCTTTTCACCTGCCCCATGAGAGCTCTATTGCTCGACATGAGAGACTGGGGCCAATCGTTCTAAAGAAAATAGAGTTGCAAGAAATTCAGGATGGAATTAGGGATTTGGAGAGTTATGATGATGTTCCAGAAGAAGACTACTTAACTATATTTGAATAAACGTAGATTGTTATACCGTACTTAAAAAAAATAACACATCCCCTGAAAATAAGCCCGAGGGTGTCTTCTTGAGGAAAAATAAATGTAAGACCCTGTCTTATTTTCGGGGAAACACGATAATAAGGGATTTTATCAAACATTTAACTTTCAGCACAAAAAGAGTTCTTCAGTTTCCTATTATCCAAATTTCTACAATTTTCTGTATAATAACCTTTCTTAACAAAATTTTGAAGTAACCCAACTGATTCATTTCTACCAAAGAAGCTTAACTAATAATGTATAAACAAATCCCTAAAACTGGATTTCAAGCCATAATGCAGTGAAAAGACAAAACAAAACAAGAAGAAAAACAAAAAGAAAAGAAAAGAAACAAAAAAGAAAAAGAAAAGGTTGTAGAGGAAGAGCTTTTCATATAATTCTTCAGATCAAGCCTGTGAAAGCCTGCCTACTGTGAACTGATGGGGTCAATTCATCTTGTTTTCTTACAAGAAACAGGTTGTTTAAAAAGGAGGTTCTTTTTTTTTTTTTTTTTTTTTTTTTTTTCAAGATGGCTGACTAGAGACTTTGGTGGCCAGAAAGATTTTTCTTTCCTCAGAAAGAAAAATCAAAGTTACAGATGAATAAGCACGGTCCAAGTGTGATACTGAGGGAAGAGTGCCAAAACCTACTGAAGGACCCACAAGAAGAAGCTGGGGCAAAGAATAAGAAAGAAACAAGAGTTTGGCAGTGATCATCCCTGGAGAAATTCAGAGTCCCCCAGAAAGAGGTGGATATTTCTCTTTGTTCCCCTCACTCTTGTAGCAGACTTCTGGCCCCTGAATGGTTGAAGATTCCCTCTACCCTCACAAGCCCAAGCACTGCTGTGGATGGAGATTTGGGAACTTAAGGACATAGTACAGAGCTGCCAGCTCACACATTATCACTTGCCCTCCCTCCAGACGCTAGCTGAGGTGGCAGGCGCCATACTGGTTATGCACTCCTTGTGGGCCTCTGTTCTGCCCAGGGAGTCACAGGCTTTCTGTCTCTGCATCGCTGGATCTACCACAAACATTTTTTTGTACCCACTTGGTCCGCAGCAACCACAGTGTGAAGGTGGGTTCCAGGAGAGCTGCGGGATTCCTGGAGTTCTAATACTCATGGCAGGTTGCCTCTTGGAGAAAGGAGAGTACAGTACACCAGTGTGCCTACTGGGACAAAGAAAATCACAGTATGTGCCCTCTCCCTCCCCTGCATGTGAGCTCCATGCTTGTGAACCAAAGGTATCTGTACCCCACCCGGCAGAGATGAGAGATGTGGGTACAGAGCTGGATCCTGTAAGGAAAAAGTATGATTCTGCTCCAGAGGCCAAGTAGCACTGGTGCACAGGAATAAATATGAAAACATGGATTTCTCCATTCACCACTCACTGCTGCCAATGCAATTGTGACTACTCCTATAAGGGGTTGGATGCACAAGGGGATGGACATTCCAGGGTGTTTGGAGGTGGCTGCACCCCCACTGACAATGTAACCACCATGCCCCATGCATAGGCATGCATGAAGGGCAGGGCCCACACCCCTCCCTTCAAAGGGTAGCAGTATTTCTGTAGCTACCCTGCCCAGGGAATCTCAGCCCTTATGTCTCCACATTGCTGGAGCCCCACATACATTCCTCAGCAGCCACTCGGACTGCAGCAGCCACAGGGGGAAGGTGGGTTCCAAAAGAACTGCAGGATCCTTAGAGTTCTAACACTTATGGCAAGCTGCCTCTAGGGGAGAGGAATGTGCAGTACACTAGGGTGCCCCTTGGAACAAAGGAGATCAGAGTGAGCTCTCTCCTCCATTTGAGAGTTCCCCATGTCTGAGATGAGGGTGTTTGCTTTACTCTCAGTGGAGATATTGGTGCAATTCTGGGCTCTGTAGGGGAGAAGAGCAGTTCTACCCCAGTCACCAGGAAGCCACCATTGTTAGGAAATGGATACGGAGATAGGGTTGCCTGCCCACAGCTGCAGACACAGCCATCATTGTTCCCATGGTGTGTTGGCACAGATGCACCAGAGGACAGTCATTCCAGGACATTTAGGGTCAGTTAAATCACTGGCATCATGCCCAGGTGTACTGGGCATGTATGGAGGGTGGAGCCCAACCCCTCACTTCAAGGAGTGGCAGCTTCCTGCAGTTTAGTACAGGATGGCCTCAATGCTGTCTGCTTGGGGCTGAGGGAAGAAGTATTCACCCAGAGGCAATCTGGGCAGACAGCTATAGGATAGGTCTTTTCCACAGCTCGCAGCTACATTTTGGCCTAGAGGAAAATGACAGTGTCTATATGAACTGAAAGTCAGAAGTCCCCAGACAGTGGTATCATAGGAAAGAAAACTGCCTGTCTGCTGCCCCAGGTTGTGGAGCTGGATCATCATTTCTTTATTCTTTATTTCTTTTACCATATAGGATATTAGTGAAATAATTGTTGGAATTTCAATAATATTTACAACGTATCAGTGTTGATTTACTGATTGTAATAATTACCTTGAGTTATGCAAGAAAATGTTATTGCTTTTAGAATTGCATATTGAAGTATTTATAAAGTGCCATTGAAACCCATTTGTGAGCAATTCAGGGAAAAAAAGATAATGATAAAGCAAATATGGCAAAAGTTAACATTTGGGAATCCTGGAAAAGGGATATAAAGAAAGTCTTTGGGCTATATTTGCTTTATTTTTTGTAACACTAAAATTATTTCAAAATAATAATAGCTATTGTTTACAATGAAAGTCAGCTGAAGCTTAAAACTAAGGCTTTTAAAGCTCCTTGCAATTACAAAGTCTTATGTCCCGTTAAAGGAAGAAATATTTGCTATATATTAAAATCTGTAATCCCTTATTTTTCTTTTGCTGCCCTATTTGTTCCCCATTACTGTTTTATCAATGAAAAAGTATAGTTTCCCATGTTTTTGATAAAGAAATAATATACTAATTTACATATTTCACATATATACATTATACACATTTACACATATATACATGTGTTATTATATATTATGTATATTATATGTGTAAATACTATTGCACATATGCACATACATATTTCTTAGCTAAGGAAGAAATTTCAAAACACATCTAACATAGGGAATATTTAGTTAATAATTACTGGAAAATAATGGATATACAACAATTGTAGTTGATTGATTTTGAAAAGAGAGAATGGCAAGCCAGAAAGTACAGAAAAAGAAAGAGTTTGTGACTGTCATCAGTAATGAGTCATAGTTTCATTGTTAAAGCAAAACAGAACTTAAAGACCCACAACTTGGCACTCTGTGACCATTTGACCTTCTCTGAAAATCTACTCTTTCATTATTCTTCTCTTTGAATAAAATAGCACATTACAAAAAGCATGCTAGAATCTGTACCCAAAGTATTAGACTACTATCTAATACTTCTCAAATGCAAGTCCAGGAAAATAAGAATGTAAAATCTTACAGACTGCTAACCTCTCTATGGGAACTGAAGAATTTATTAAAGATATATTGTCTTGCTCACAACTAGGGTGCTATTTTTCTGTACCAATTGGATGTTTTGAGGACTTAAGAATATAACATCACATAGGAAAAAGAAAGAAGTGTGGTTTCTTTTCTCAAACATACACCTTTTCTTATGCCCACATTTTGCTAGGGTACCATGACATCTAAATTGCTAACTTCTTTTTTTCATCTCAGCTTGGATCGCATATGAAAAACAACTTAAAAGAAACAAACTAAAGCAATCTAGTGTGCACGTGCATGTATGCCAAATACCTTTGATTAAATGTAAGGAAAAATAATTTATAGCAGAGAATAACTTTTGCAACTTAATGCCAATTTTTAACTTTTCACATTTCAATGTAATCTTTCAAAACATAATATTTTGTATAAGCCATGTCTATAGATAGATAGTAGATAAGATATTAGTATATTATTTCACATTCAAAAAATTTATCTACATCTTAAAGGGTTTTAATAATTGTTAAAATATTGTATGTTCCATTAGGTAGTCAAAGGGTGTCATGTAAAATTTAAAGTGAAATAAAAAGTTTTGCAATGATTACTGCAACAAAAATTTACTGAAGACATTATGCCCTTCCCTGTAAAGAAACAGAAAAACAATGATCCCTAACTTCATTTACTTCTATTTTAGTGAGTTAGCATAAACATCCAGCCCCCTCCTCTAATTCATTTATAACATTAAGTACTGATTTACCAACCTATTGTCTACTAGAATTCAGTTTGTGTCTTCTATATGAAGGCCATATATCACATAAGGTGTGATAAGTAGGAATAGGAAGACGAAAATGTATGGAGAATGTGAGAATTGCTGATGTAGACTTTTCAAGTAAAAAATTCACAGCCTATCTTGAATACATCATTCGATTGCTTATTTGTTTGTATATTAGACCTCATCTCATAAATGTCTTAACCCTACTCCACTATTTACTTGTTTTGGAGTGTGGGGGCAAATCACTTGGGTCAATTGATATAAAAATGGTTTCGATCTCCTAAGGCTGTAATGTGAAGTTAAGGAGATAACATCTAACACACAATACAAAAAATATACTGAGAAGGAAAATTGGCACATAATACATTCTATCTCTATTGTCAGCTGACACACACACAACAAATGTGTATGTGTGTGTACACACACCCCAAGTTGCATTTGGGTCCTTAAACTTATAATGCTTTGTGATTATTTTTTATTTCTATTAATGCATATCATTTAAACACATCACTTACAAGCCATATTCATGCTCCTGTGATTAAGTGGGTAGAAATGATTTAATAAATGAAATATTTATGCCTAGAGTGGAGTTGGGGGAGGGAAGACCTCAGATTTTCTTTTGGATTCCAGATGAAAAGAAAATGCTAATTACAGGATTGAAAAAAATAAAAAAAGAGAATTTTATGTGAGTAGACACTATCTTTAATGTATTAATTGCTTCAACAGTAAGTGCAGTATCCACCTTTGATACATTGGCAAATCATTTGAATGAGCACTGAGAAAACTAAATGAAAAGCAACCTGAAAAGAATACAGAAACTCAAAGCCGCAAACACCTGTTAACTACTCCGAGCATCTTCAATGCCGATTATGTCATTTGGTTTGGCACCCTTTGAATACATGGCATTGAAATTGTTTCCTGCCAAGCTATCTAGCTAAATGAGTGCACTGTGTTTTGTATCCTAATCAAAAGCAAAGGGTTGGTGGCATTTTTATATGCTTCTGGAGCATTTCCTTTCTTACTTAAATAACTAAAATTGAACTCAGTTTTTCTCTAATCAAAAAACCTCAAACACAGTATCTCAGGCCAACACCTTTGTTTCCTTTCCCTTCTAAACACCTGCCTGACCTGATTTTTTTTTTTTTTTTATTGACTACTTATTATTCAGTTAAGGAGGATTGTTAGTAGTGCAGCCCAGGAACACTTGGTTCTATTTAAAACAAAAGACTACTGTTGAATTCAATGTCAGAGCTGAGGTTTATAGCATTGAAGAATTGCCTTGATAAATGGCCCTGACATTACAGCTTCTACGACTCCACCTTCAATGTCATCACAACACAGCGTAAGTGTTAAAGTATGGCCATCGCTGCCTTCCCAAAACATATTAACTTGATGCTTACTCTATCTCTGGATCCCATAGGCACAATAAATGAAAAAAATAACACATTTACAAACTGATAAAACCCAGCTAAGCTAATAAAATCAGACACTTTATAGTTCAGCTAATCGTGTCCTTTGAAGGGCATCAAATAACACACCATGTACTGCTCAGGGGGAAATCAAATTAGGTGCAGCAATGTCCCTTTAGAACTAACACATTTGAATAGACAGGAGCTATTGTAACTAATCAGCTAGTAGATGTTTTATCATTAATACAATGTTTATGTTAACTGGGCATTACGCAGTTCGGGTATGAAAAGGAAGAAAATGATTCCTCACACTGTTGCTCAGTTTGCATTCTGAATCTTTTTGTTTTTATTTGTAATTAATTTGTGTCACAATATGGTATGCAACTCTGCAAATGGTGTTCAAAAAGCAGTTAGCCTCCAAAGACTTGATCAAGTTACTCAATTTTCATAGGTACCCTTTCCCCCATTTGCCCTTCTTAATATCCCCAACTCCAAATAATCACCATATTATTAACTTAGGGAGACATAACTAATAGAGTCAGATATTTTTCCCCAGGATGTTTAGTTCTGTCTAACCAAAGCCCATGCAGAGAAAGCTTCTGTATTTTTTTTCTCCAAATTCTTGAATTTAGAGTTAATATTCTTTTAGTTATGGGCCACTTCTTTTCCATCAAAGCTTTAAAAATACCAATAAAAATAAAAACATCTATTTACATGGAAGACTTCCTTTCCATCAAAGCTTTAAAAACACCAATAAAAATAAAAACAACTATTTACGTGGAAGGCAGTTAATAACCCACAAGACTAGAAGTTATTCCTGGAAAGAGGACATGGGAGCATAGAAAGGGGATTTGTGAATAAAGATCTTAGAAAAGAAACACGACTTTAAATGAATTTTCTAATGTTAAAGCAGGGGCAAGCAATCTATGACCTTTGAGCCAATTCTGTCGCTTTTGTAAATAAACTTTTATTGGACATATCCACAGTCAATTTTAATATATTTTCTATGGTTGTTTTCACATAGTTGTCACAGCTACCACATATCCTGCAAAGCCAAAAATATTTTAATATCTGGCCTTCTACAGAAAATATTTGCCAACCTCTATTCTGAGGCTCTACAGGCCTTATTAAAAGAAAAAAAATAAAGAGGAACAATAAAGAATATGATTCCCAGAATATAAGGCCTATATATTTAAGTGAAATATAATAAAATATTTGCTATAAAAATCCAGGAATCAATGAGTCCATATTGATATAAGTGAATGATGCAACAAATAAATAAATAATAAATAGGTTGAATAGAAAAATCTGCCATGTACAAGAATTCCAAATTGTTTTTATACTCTGCACTTACGGAGGTAAGACAATTACTTTCTACTCCTTCAAGAATGTGAGCTGAGTGTAGAAACTCCTTCCAAAGACTATAATATGGTAAGGAAGAAAACAAATAGTAACTTTATAGTGAGAAGTTCTAAGAAACACTAGTTCATCCAAGTGATCAAGGTCAACATCAACAGTTATAAGCCATATTGACAGAGTATACACCCTTGATATATTTAGATGAAAGTGACATTTTACCTCTTTGGTCTTCCTTAAAAACACATAACCCTAGTCTAGTCATGAATAAAAAAATCAGACAGATCTCTACTGTGGGACATTCTACAGAATGCCTTACCAGTACTCCACAAAATGGTCAAGGCCAAAGAAATGAAAGTCTCAGAAACTGTCAGAAGCCTAAGGAGACATGACAATTAAATGTAATGTAGTATTCTGGATGGAATCCTGGAACAGAAAAAGGATTAGATAAAAATGAGGAAATCTGAATAGCATGGAGTTTACTTAGCAATAATGTATGAATATTAGTTCATTAATTATAACACATGTTCCATACCAATGTGAGATGTTAATAGGGAAACCTGGGCATGGCATATATGGAATCTTTCTGTACTATCTTTAGACTTTTTCTGTAAATCTAACCTGTGTCTAAAAATAAAGAGTTTATTTTTAAAAGTCTGGGAACTATGTTATTATATTGTTGGGTCATTTTCTTTCTCCTAATCTTTTCAATGACTTTAAATCCAGTCAAAACTTAAATCGTTCATATGCAAGAAAGATTACAAAAGAAAGCAAAAATCAAGGAATAGAGTGATGTTTTATACAATGATTAATATAAAGCTCATTTATAAAAATGATTAACTATTATAAACAAAATTCATTTTATATAGATTACTACAAACCCAGAAAAAAAGAGTCTGTGGAGTTCAGAAGAAATTTTAGTTTCTGCAGAACTGTCCCTTGTTTGCTCTATCAATAGTTGCTGATAGGCTTTAATGTGTTGTTCAAGTTCTCACAATTATTTGCTAAGTTTTAACAACCCTGGAGGACCTATATCATACTACAGGGTGGAAATGTAAGTGATTCAGTCTTCTCATTCATTTTTATTCTCTTTTCCCTCTCTTCCCTGTGCTTCTGTGTAGCCCCTACTCCTTCATTTATAAAGGCTAGAGAGTTGTTAACCAAGCATCTGTAGTTTGGAGAGGCAAAAAGTTAAATCCACGTTCTATGGTATTTTCTCTTAAGGATGTCAGTAGAACATTAGAAACATTGGAAATGCAGATACCAGGATTTTAAAACTGATTTATTAAAAGTGCATTAACTGCTATACTCATCCGGAGGCATCAAAAACAACATGGGAAGAACTTAATGTCTTTTTACACTTTTATGCTGCTTTTAAGTTTTGAAAACATACTCACATTCATAGTTCTGGAAACTTGTTCATTGGAAGTGCACAGCCAATGTAGATAAAGCTTGAAGTTGTGCATCTAACATTTTTTAAATTTTTTTTAGTTACGTGATATTTTGAAAACTACTTTGCTTGAACAATTTGAGTTTCAGTTTTGTCACCTTGAAAGCGGGTATAAAGATATTAATTATATAACTAATGATACTATCTTATCATATAATGATGAAAATATACTTTCTGACACCCATCAAATGGCCAATATATGACAGGTTTAATTAATGTTAACCACTATTATAGCCATTAACTTCATTCCTTGGATATCCTATTTTATTCAAAAACATTAAATGACATGTCATTATACAACTAGTAAGTGGTGGTATTAATGTTTGAGCTATTGTCTTTGGATTATCTTTATTCATTTATTTATTTATACAAGAAATATTTATTTATAGTCATTATAAGTAACTCTTCTAGATCCTGAAGCTTAGATTCAATTAAGAAGAAAGAGAATAATAAAAAAGAATAATAAGATATATTAAAATATGTAATAGTTTAGAAGGTATCATGTGCAAGAAGGGTAACAGGGAGTATGGGAAGTGGTAAAGAATATTTACTATTAAACACAGCTGGCTCCTTAACAAGAATATAGACCAATAAGACCAATACATATAAAGAAAGTAGAACATGGCGAACTTTCTTATCCTTAAAGGCCTTGCATGTTTCATATCTGTTTCTTAGTATTGAAACATTCTCTTAATGTAACTACCTCCATACTACTGACTAAAACATTGTCTACAAACTTTTAAATTTCAGGGATGAAGTCACAAGAAATGAGATGTCATTAGAATTCATCTCTGTGCTAATGGAGACATAGCTGTATTCTTCCTTCTTTTTTCCCCTGGAATTATTCACTTAAGGTTGTCAAGTAATAGACAACCTCACGTTGCCAACAAATAGACAACCTTAGTTGAATAATTTTGTGCTTATGCTCAGAAACTTTTCTTCCATAATATTGTCTAGCTGCTAGATGGTAACATAAATAAGAATCTAAATTATTCAAAAGCAAGAGTTGAATATTATGATTCCAAAGGTATTTAATCATTAGGGGAGGAAGGAGAGGAGAGGAATGGTAGGCAGCCACTTAAATATATTTCAAACTTTCGTTTTGTGAAAAAAGAAGCACAGGGATTAATTTTCAGAAGTTTCCTACTGGTTTCGGTAGCTCTAAAGAGCTATCAGATTTAGACTTACTAGTAAAAAATTGAAAAATAAATTAAAAATGTAAATGTTGCATCTGTGATCAATCAACCATCAACTGTTTAGCTACTAAGAATTTTTCTTTTGCTAGCTATGTCACTAGACACAAATGTGGAATATCGGTATGTTTAGCAGTATAGTTATTCTGAGCTAGAATGTTTTCCAGAGAGGGAAATAATTGTTATAACATCCGTGATGCACCAACTTTACAGATTGTATTAATCTCATTTTCCTGGAAGCATCATCCCCAATTCATTGCCATAGATTACAAGAAAAAGAAGAAAACTGATTTTGGGAAAATCTAGATTCCTCAAGAGCAGATTCTTGAGATGATCATATTTTCCTCAAATAAATGGAATTTTTCAGCACTACATTATAAGGTACAGTATTTTCATTGAAGTCTGCTGAGAATTAGAGAGAAAAGTATCCATAAAATCCAAAGAATTATTAATACTAATACCTTCGTATATATGTTGCTAAGATAAATTAGGTTCATTTTTCACACAAACACATAATGGCTCTTGCTTATCCCCTTGTAACTAAAGTTCATTGTCATCTCATTTCTCTTAGTAACTCAGTGGACATTACTTGAGGTTAAAATCAAGTCAATTAATCAGCATCTTCAGCTGGTTGTGGAGAATGGAAGTTTGCTGTTTGCCAGAACACCTGCGTTCCTCAAACAGCCTGGTGCCTAATTGTTTCCAGGTGCAGCACATGCTCACTGGGGCTGATTCAGAATTGTGAATTTCTGCTTCCAGTGAACACTGTGTGGAAGTTGGAGTTAATAAAAGAATTAACCCTCAGTTGGAAGACATATATGTGCTGCTAGTAGTTAAGATGGAAGCTTGCAAAATATTTTATGATGTTCAATTAGAAACAGACTTTTCTTGTTGAGCTATCAGACCCTTTCCTAAGAAACCCGAGAGACATATTTGCATCCATTAATGATCATTTTATGCATTTCATTCTACAAGTATTTATTGAGTACCCTCTATGTGTCAGGCATTTGCAGTACAGCAAAGAGCAAAACAATGATCCTGCATGGAGCTTATATTCTAGTGGGTGACATTACTTTTTCTTCTTTCTTTCTCCCTCCCTACTTTGATATTTCCTTAAGTAGGACAAATATAGCTTTCAGGCTCCAGTATCCACGAAATAATCACACCTAGCTTTATTCCTGTTTTGCAGCTAGGAAATGAGTGGGCAGTAAGTTTTGTCCTGCTCTGCAGTTTAACATATTTCCACTTCAGGGTACCAGAGAATAATTAACACTACTTTGGAACATTGTCCTCATATTTTCTTATTTTGTTTTATCACAAATAATACTCATAATATATATTAATAGCTATCATGTGTATATGTGATATATACTTATATATCATATATGTTATATGTTCCATTTTTCTAGGATATTGGAAGGGCAATGGAACATCCTTATCTACTCTAGCCCTTTCCCATGAAAAAAGAAGCATAAGAACTTCACTTTCTTCTGCAAAACAGTAGCCAAATTGTACTCATATTTCAGAAGATCAGGATTTATCCCCTTCTCCAAAGAAGAAGGTGTAGTTTCTACCTCAAAGCAACAGATCGCCAACAGAAGCTTTGGAGAAATATTGAGTTCAGTTTCCTCTATTTCGGTTTTTGTTCTGCCTACTGATATTGCTAGGATTATATCCTCTGAGGGAAGGTGAAAAAGAAAAAGGAAGTATCTTACATTTAGGAAGTCACAGAATCCACACAATTGCCATTCATGAGCAGGGTTGATGATAAAAGATTTTGGTTATTTGTTCATCATATTTTTTCTAAAATTCCTTGCTAAGAAAGTATGTGTTATCTAGCTTGTTTATACCTAAATAAATGTCAAAAGTCTGGAAGTAAATTTGTCTCTGATAAAGTCAGAAACAGACATCCTAGGATGATAGTACAGGCAAATTAAGTCTCATTGTAAGGCTAAAAATACCTTAATCACTAACTACATTGGTAGGAATCTATGATTATCTGAACAACTCTCTTCAGTATTCCAGAACAAGAACAATCATTATCATTTAGTAATAGTAGTAGTAGTATTTCAAGTGACCTGTCAAAGCTGACAGAGTTTATGAATTACTTTCTAAAGGACATGGAGCTGTTTCTCAAGCAGATTAGTTTCAGGGTTTTGTTTATTTTTTGGTTAATATATTTTTCTTCTTGGTGTATCTTATTTGTTTTCAGTGTATGCTGAATTTTCAATTCTGATATATGTTAATGTTTAACTTAGACTCGTGATTTATTAAAGACTTAGAACTCAAGTAATTTATAGCTCTTCCTCTACCCTTTTTTCTACTATGTCATTTTTCCTCATTGGTGCTCTCCAAATTGTGTTTGACAGAACACCAGGGTCTTCTGTGATATTCACTGCTTTATTCCAAAAGGACAATAACGCTTTACCAAAAATTATATCCATTCTGTATTTTTAATAGAAATCTGATATTTATTATCAAGTTGACTAGGTCTCTGGAAAAACAAATGGTGACAAAAACACTGTTATTAGTCAATATCTGTCCTTCCTTCTATTCTAACGGTAATCTGAAGTTTTCCTATTCTATTCAGTTTGGCAACACATTTCAAACGAAGCTTGCCCCAGATTGTTCTAATGCAATTATGGTGGTCTCCATTCCCTTTGCTTAATCATCATGATGTGGTAAAATTCTGCCAATGTTTGATAAGGAGAAATGTATTCTTGCCTTTAAGACACAGAGGAAAAGATGATTTCTTTCTGCCTTTGAACTTTAACATATATGTGTACTGTTTTTATCATTGCTGCCACTCACTTTCAAAAATGTTAACAAATTTGATATATGAATATAGGTTGACCAGGCACGGTGGCTCACCTGAAATCCCAGCGCTTTAGGAGGCTGAGACAGGAGGAATGCTTGAGCTCAGGAGTCCGAGACCAGCATGGGCAACATAGTGAGACCCTGTCTCTACAAAAAATAAATAAATAAATATAAATCAAAAATTTAAAAAATAATATTGGTTACTCTTTAAAGGACTGCTGACTATAAAAGAGATCAAAGAAGTGGAGTAAAAGTTTATAAGAAAAATGAAGATGGAAGAAAAATTTTGGTTGCTGTTGAGAAAGATCCAATAGAAAGGAAAACGATTGGTACAGAAGAGAGTTGGGAGGATTGCTTGAGCGACATACTTGAATAGATAAGAAGGGCTGATAGCTAGACAAGTAGAGAGAAGGATTTAAGTAGAAACACAGATAATTCTATGGTGTCAGGCACTAAGGAAGACTTTGTGGATACAGATGAAAGCAGGTAAGAACACATAGTGGTGGGAGTCTTGGTCTTGTAGTCTTGCTTTTAATTATTTCAATTTCTGAAATATTCTTATATGTCTGTAGTTTGTTCATGGTCCTATCACTCATAAAGGGAAAATACGATTCAATCTTGAGTTTATTCATATGCCTTTCCTACAAGCATGATAGTATCTGAGAGTTAGGCAGGTGTTGTAATGTTGCTGAGGCAAGATCCAAAAATATCACCTTTCTTAAAGAACCTCATTTATTTTATGGTGGAAAGGTGAACAAATCTAGGTGTTGAATAATAATTGATCCAAGACAATTATAAAAATTCCTTCCCTCATTTTCTCAGCATCACTTGAAAATATGGATGGTACAATTCTGGACAAAGAAATTTGTTTGTTATAAATGTTTCTGGAAAAGTGTGTCTCTTTCCAAATTAAAAGAAACCTATGTGGTTAGTACTATACAACCACACATTCTTTTTCTGTATCTGCTATGAGCAGTCATGGTTGCTGGAGCTACAACAGCCATCTTGCCATCATTATGAACAACTAAACAAACAAACAAAAACCACCAAAAAACCTGGTACTTCAAGATTGGTAGAGAACGATATAGCCTAGAGACTTAATGATGTCATGGGACAGCTGAACTATGTATAAGAAAAATAATTACAAATCTGAATAAATTACTGTTATTTAGGTACTTGTTGCCTGATGTAGTTCTAGATGACATGGATAGAATCCTATCATTCTTTAAATTTCTGGAAAAAATAAAAAGAACACACTATGGTTAAATATTCACTCTAAAACTCATGTTGTAAATTAATTCCCAAGGTGGTAGTATAGAGTAAAAGTATTTAAATGAGTTAGTTAAGTTGGATGAGACTTGTTTCAGATTTGTTGCTAGAGAACAGTAATAAAATGATTCTTTTTCAGAAAATATTTAATTTCTTCATAAAAATAAGTTAAATATTTTTTTAAATATGTATATCGAAATAGTATAAAAATGGAATAAACATCATAGTGTATAGAAAACTGAATTTGACAACATTAATGAATAAATGAACAAATGATTTAAAAAAAAAAAAAAAGAGGTGGAGCCTTTAAGAGGTGACTGGATTATAGGGCTCTGCCCTCATGGATAGATTAATCCATCATAAATTAATGGATTAATAGGTTATCACGAGAGAGGAACTGGTAGCTTTATAAGAAGAGAAAGACAGACCTGAGATAGCACATCAGAATGTTCAGCCCCCTTGCCTAGTGATACTCTGTGCTGCCTTAGGGCTCCAGAGAGAGTTCCCACCAGCAAGAGGACTCTCACCAGAAATTGGATTTCTCAGCATCCAAACTGTAAGAAATAAATTTCATTTCTTTATAAATTACCCAGTTTCAGGCATATTCTTATAAGCAAAACAGACTAATACAAACCCGCAACTACCAGTTGTGATAGAATTTTCAAAATACAGATATTAATTATGAAACTACTCATCTCATGATTCTGCTGTGTTCTAAGAAATGTAAAATTTGTTGTAAATTTTTAATCAAGATAAAAAATAAATCCTACCACTAAATGTTTAAGTAATGCTTGGCCCCTAGCCATTTAGAAATATTATTCCTTTGATGTACTGCTGAGACAGTACATTTTAAATATCTTAAAATTAACTTTATATTTGCTTGAATTAGGATATACTAGACATCAAATTAAATTAAAAGTTTGAAAATTGGGAAACATATTTAAATAAAACCCATTTTTGTAACCTGGAAAATTTTCCTTAATATCACTATGCAGTATTATATATGTTAATTGACACATCCAAACATATTTCTAAGAATATTGTTTAATAGTTTGACTTGTCATTTTCCTATTTATTTCTTTTCCAGTTTATTGAAGTATAATTAACAAAGTATGTATATTTGATATATAATTGACAAATAAAAGTTGTATATATACAATTTAAAATGTGATATTTTGATATACATATACATTGTGAAATGATTACCACAATCGGGCTAATTAACATATCTATAACTTCACATAGCTACCATTTTTTGTTTATTTGTTTTGTGGTGAGAGATTTAAGATCTATTCTCTTAGCAAAATTTCAAGTATAGAATACACTATTATAAATTGTGGTTACCATTCTGTACATTGAATCCCCAGAATTTATTCATCCTGAATAAATGAAACTTTTACACATGGACCAAAATTTCCCCATTTCCCCCAACCCTATCTCCTGAAAAACCACCTTTCTATTCTCAGCTTCTATAACTTCAACTTTATCAATTCCTCACATAAGTGATATCATGCACTATTTGTCTTTTTCTGCCTGGCTTATTTCCGGTAGCATAGTGTCCTCTAGGTTCATCCACATTGTCACAAATGAAGGATGTCCTTCTTTTTTAAGGCTGAATAATATTCCATTAGATTTTTTTAAATCTATTCTTCCGCCAATGGACATTTCAATATTATATCTTGCATATTGTGAATAATGGTGCAATGAACGTAGGAGTGTGGGTATCTTTTCAATATATTGAATTGATTTCCTTTGTGTATATGCCCAGAAGTAGGATTGCTTGATCATATGACAGTACTTTTTTATTTTTTTATTTTTTGAGGAACCAGCATATTGCATACTGTTTTCCAGAATGTTTGTATTAATTTAAATTCCCACCAACAGTGTACAAGCACTTATCTTTCATCTTTTTTTTATTTCAGCATATTATGGGGGTACAAATATTAAGGTTACGTATATTGCCCATGCCCCCCCTCCCACCTGGAGGCAGAGCTTCAAGCATGACCATTCCCCAAACGTTGCACATCTCACTCATTATGTTTGTATATACCCATCCCCTCCTCCCCCTTCCACCCACCTGACACCAGATAAATGTTATTCCTATATGTCCACTTAGGTGCTGATCCGTTAATACCAATTTGCTGGTGAGTACATGTGGTGCTTGTTTTTCCATTCTTGAGATACTTCACCTAGTAGAATGGGTTCCAGCTGTGTCCAGGAAAATACAAGAGGCGCTATATCACCATTGTTTCGTATAGCTGAATAGTACTCCATGGTATACATATACCACATTTTATTAATCCACTCATGTATTGATGGGCACCTGGGTTGTTTCCACAACTTTGCAATTGTGAACTGTGCTGCTATAAATATTCGAGTGCAGGTGTCTTTTTCATAGAATGACTTTTGTTCTTTTGGGTAGAAACCCAGTAATGGGATTGCTGGATCAAATGGTGGATCTACTTGTATCGCTTTAAGGTATCTCCGTATTGCTTTCCACAGAGGCTGAACTAGTTTGCAGTCCCACCAGCAGTGTAGGAGTGTTCCTATCTCTCCACATCCATGCCAATATTTATTGTTTGGGGACTTTTAGATAAAGGCCATTCTTACTAGAGATAAGTGATATCTCATTGCAGTTTTGATTTACATTTCCCTGATGATTAGAGATGTTGAGCATTTTTTCATATGTTTGTTGGCCATTATTTTGTTTTCTTTTGAAAAATTTCTGCTCATGTCCTTTGCCCACTTTTTGATAGGGTTGTTTGATTTTTCCTTGCTGATTTCCCTGAGTTCTAAATAAATACCAGTTATCAGCCCATTATCGGATGTGTAGCTTGTGAAAATTTTCTCCCATTCTGTGGGTTGTCTGTTTGTTCTCTTGACAGTTTCTTTGGCTGTGCAGAAGCTTTTTAATTTGATCAGGTCCCATTTATTTAATTTTGTTGTTGCTGTGATTGCCTTTTTGGTCTTCTACATAAATTATTTGCCTAGGCCAACGTCTAGAAGAGTATTTCCAATGTTTTCCTCTAGAACTCTAATAGTTTCACAACTAAAGTTCAGGTCTATTACATAGCATGAGTTGATTTTTGTGAGAGGTGAAAGGCGTGGTTCCTGTTTCAGTCTTCTATATGTGGTTATCCAATTTTCCCAGCACCATTGATTGAATAAGGATTCTTTTCTCCAGTGTATGTTTTTGTCTGCTTTGTCAAAGATTAGTTGACTATATGAGGATGGTTTTATATCTGGGTTCTCAATTCTGTTCCATGGTCAATGTCCCTGTTCTTGTGCCAATCTCAAGATGTTTTAAATACTATAGCCTTGTAGTGTAGTTTGAAGTCTGGTAAATTGATACCTCCTATTTTGTTTTTATTGCCTAGGATTGATTTTGCTATACGGGGTCTTCTCTGGTTCCATAGGAAGAATAAAATTATGTTTTCTATATCTGTGAAAAATTATGATGGTATTTTAATGGGGATTTCATTGACTCTGTGGGTCACTTTGGGTGGTATAGACATTTTAATAATATTGATTCTGCCAACCCACAAGCATGGCATATTCTTCCATCTGTTTACATCCTCTGCTATTTCCTTCTTCAATGTTTCATAGTTCTCCCTGTAGAGGTCTTTTACCTCCTTAGTTAAATATATTCCTAGGTACTTTATTTTCTTTGTTGCTATTTTGAAGGGAATTGAGTCTTTGATTTGGTTCTCACTTTTACTGTTGTTGGTGTATATGAATGCCTCTGATTTCTGTGTATTGATTTTGTATCCTGAGACTTTACCAAATTCGTTTATCAATTCAAGGAGTCTCTTGGTTGAATCCTTGGGGTTTTCTAGGTATAATATCATGTCATCAGCGAAGAGTGAGAGTTTGATCTCTTCTGCTCCCATTTGGATGCCCTTAATTCCGCTCTCTTGTCTGATTGTTATAGCAAGGACTTCCAGCACTATGTTGAATAGAAGTGGAGACAGTGGGCAGCCATGTCTTATTCCAGTTCTTAGTGGGAATGCTTTCAATTTTTCCCCATTCAGTATGATATTGGCTGTGGGTTTGTCATATATGGCTTGTATCATTTTTAGGTAAGCCCCGTCTATGCCTATTTTGTTGAGTGTTCTTATCATAAAAGGATGTTGCTTTTTCTGCATCTATTGAGAGGATCATATGGTTGTTTTTGCTTCTGTCTATATGGTGAATTACATTTATAGATTTGCGTATGTTGAACCATCCCTGCATCCCTGGGAAATCATTAAGATCAAATTAGAACTAAATGAAATTGACAACAGGGAAACTATATGGAAGATTAATTAGACAAAAAGTTGGTTATTTGAAAACTAAACAAAATTGACACACCTTTGTCTAGACTAATGAAAAGCAAAAAAGAAAAATCTCTACTAAGCTCCATCAGGCACAATAAAGGAGAAATTACAATGGATGCAATGGAGATAAAAGGTATAATTTATTAATACTACAAAAACCTCTATGCCCACAAACTGGAAAATGTGGAGGAAATGGACAATTTCTTAGAAAAACGCAGCCTCCCTAGGCTCAACCAGGAAGAAATAGAATTCCTGAACAGACCAATATCAAGTACTGAAATTGAAACAGCAATAAAAATCCTTCCTAAGAAGAAAAGTCCTGGACCAGATGGTTTCACATCCGAATTTTAGCACACCTACAAAGAAGAACTAGTGCCTATCCTGCAGAAATTATTCCGCAACATCAAGAAGGATGAAATCCTCCCCAGCACATTTTATGAAGCGAACATAACCCTGATACCAAAACCAGGAAAGGATGCAACAAAAAAGAAAACTATAGACCAATATCCCTTATGAATATAGATGCAAAAATTCTCAACAAAATCCTAGTCAATTGAATCTAGGTGCTTGTCAAGAAAATAATCCATCATATTTTTGATAATAATCATTCTAACAGTTGTTAGGTGATATCTCATTGGGTTTTGATTTGAATTTCCCTGATGATTAGTGATGTTAAGCATCTTTTTATATACCTATTAGAGATTTTTATGTCTTCTTTTGAGAAATGTCAATTGAGATTCTCTGCCCATTTAATAGTTATTAGTTTTCTTGCTATTGTTTTGTTTAGTTCTGTCAATATATTAACCCCTTATAAGATGTATGGTTTCTCCTATTCCTGTTGTCTCTTCACTCTGCTGATTATTTTCTTTGCTGTTCAGGGTTTTCTAGTTTGTCACAGTCCCATTTGTCTATTTTTGATTTGGTGCCTGTGCTTTTAGAGTCATATCCAAAAATGTGTTGCCCAGACCAAGCACTTTTTCCCTATGTTTTATTCTAAGTATTTTACAGTTTCAGGTTTTATGTTTAAATATTTAATCCATAATTGTATTCTTTTGCATTTTAATATCCAATTTCTGCAACATCATTTATTGAAGAGACTATTCTTTCTCCATTGTGTGTTTTTAGCAGTTTTTTCAAAGATCAGCTAACCATAAATGGCCAGGTTTGTTTCTGCGCTGTATATTTTGTCCCATTGGTCCATATGTCTGTTTTTATGGCAGTACTCTGCTCTTTGATTACTATAGTTTGTAGTGTATTTTGAAACAAGATAGTATTTAATGAAATAAGCCAATGCCTCCATCTTTGCTTTGTGTACTTAAGATTGCTCTGGCTGTTTAGAGTCTATTGTGTTTACATATTAATTTTAGGATTATTCTTATTACTATTAAAATGTCATTGGAATTCTGTTAGGATTTTCCTTGAATCTGTATATTGCTTTGGGTAGTATGTACATTTTACCAATATTACTTCTTCTATCCATAAATAGAACATACTTTTTCCCTCTTGCTTCTGTCTTCTTCGATTTCTTTCATTAATGTTTTCTAGCTTTCAGTGTACAGATCTCTCAACTCCTTTGTTAAATTCATTCCGAAGTATCCTCTGATATTTTCTAAATGGCATTGTTTTCTTAATTTCTTTTTTAGGTAGTTTGTTATTAGTATATAAAAATAAAACTAAGATTTATAAGTTGATTTTGTATTATGCAACTTTACTGACTTTTTTTTTTAGTTCTAACAGTTTTTTACTGGGTTCTTTGTGTTTTCTATATATAAATTGTGTAATCTGCAAACAGAGAGCATTTAACTTCTTCCTTTCTAATTTGCATGCCTTTTATTTCTTTTGCTTGCCTACTGGCTTTGGCTGGGACTTTCAGTATTATTCTGAATAGAAATGACAACTGGACATCCTTGCCTTGTTTCTGATCTTAGAGGAAAAGCTTTCAGCTTTTCATAAATGGCCTTTATTATGTTGAGTAACATTTCTTCTATACCTAAATTTTTGGAATGTTTATCATGAAAGAATATTGTATTTTGTCAAATGATTTTTTGCACATATTAAGAAGATTATACAGTTTTTGTTCTTCACTCTGTTAATGTGGTGTATCACATTTATAGATTTATATATGTTGTACCATCATTGAATCCCAAGAATAAATTCCACTTGATTAATTATGGTGTTTGATCCCTTAAATATGTTGTTGAATTCAGTTTGCTAGTATTTTGTTAAAATTTTGTACATCTATTTTCATCAGGAATATTGCCCTATAATTTTATCTTGTAGTGTCCTTGTCTAGTTGTGGTATTAGGTTAAAGCTGGCCAGACAAGATGAGTTTGAAGTCTTTTCTGTTCTTGATAATTTTGGAAGAGTCTGAACAACATTGGTATTGATTATTCTTCAAATGTTTGGTAGAATTCACCAATGGAGCCATCGATTCCTAGGCTTTTCTTTGATGGAAGAATTTCTATTACTGATTCAATCCCCTTACTCATTATTGGTTTGTTCAGATTTTCTGTGTCTCCATGACTAATCCTTGATAGGCTGTATGTGTTTAAGAATTTATTCATCTTTTTGAGTTACCAAATTTTTTAGCATATAATCGTTTATAGTAAACTTTTATTAATTTGTGTTTCTGTGGTATCAGTTGTAATGTCTCCTCATTCATTTATAATTGCATTTATTTGAGTCTTCTCTCTTCTTTTTTAGTTGATCTAGCAAAAGTCTTGTCAAATTTATTTATCTTTCAAAACACAAATCTTTTCTACTGCTTTTTCTAATCTTTATTTCATTAACTTCTGTTTTTTTTTTAAATTATTTTCTTCCTTCTTCTAACTTTGAGTTTACTATCTTTTTCATTTTCTAGTTTATTGAGGTAGAAAGCTGAGTTGTTATTTGAGATCTTTCTTTTTTCCATATAGGCATTTATCACTATAAACCACCATTTTAAAACTGCTTTTTCTCTACCCCATAAGTTTTGGCATGTTGTGTTTTCACTTTCTTTCTTTGTTTGCTTTTTCATTTTCACTTTCTCAAGATATTTTTTATTTCACTTTTGATTTCTTCTTTGATTCATTGGTATTTTAGAAGTATGTTCTTTACTTCCCTATTTGTGACCATATCTGTGTTCCTCATTATTAATTTTTTTATATTACTGTGATCAGAAAAGATATTTGATATGGTTTCAATCTTCTGTAATTTGTCTATCCTTGTTTTATGGCCTAGCATCTGATCTATCCTGCAGAATGTTTTGTGTATGCTTTAAAACAATGTGTATTCTGCTGTTGTTGAATGTTCAGTACATGTTTGTTAGGTCCATTTGTTAGTGGTGTATGAACTTGCTGTTTCCTTATCAATTTTCTGTTTATGATATATCCATTGTTGACAGTGGGATATTTTATTCTCATACCATTATTGTATTACAATCTATCTTTCCCTTCAGCCCTGTTAATATTTGCTTTGCATACTTAAGTGTTCAAGTGTTAAGTAATAAATATTTAAAATTGTCATATTCTATTAATTAATTGCTTATTTATCATTATATAATGTTCTTTGTCTCTTTTGGTAGATTTTTACATAAAGTCTATTTTGTCTGATGTAAGTATAGCAGCTCCTCTTTCTTTTAGTTTTCACTTGCAAGGAATTTTTTTTACCTTTTTACTTTCAGCCTATGTGTATCCTTAAAGCTGAGGTGGGCTCTTCTAGACAGCACATAGTTGGATCTTGTTTTTCTTGTATACTTTCAGCAATTCTTTGTCTTTTGTTTGTAGAATTTAGTCCATTTACATTTAAAGTAATTATTGATAGTTAAGGATATGCTATTGAAATCCTTAAATTGTTTTCTAGCTGTTTTGTAGATCTTTTTTTTTCTTTCTTCCTCTCTCTGTCTTCCTTTACAATTTGTTAATTTTTCTTGTGGTATGCTTTCTTTCTATTTATCTTTTGTGTATCTACAATAGGTTTTTGCATGGGGGTTACCATGAAGCTTATATAAAACATTTTATAGTTAAGGGATTTGTTCTGTGAAGTTTGGATTTGGTCAAGGGGCCTCACTCAAGGATCCATAAGGCCACATGTGGCCCCAAGGCTGCAGTTTCCCCACCCATGGATCTTTTATAAGCTAATGACAACTGAAATTCAACTTTGAACTAAAGATCTCCACTTTGTTCTTCCCCATCACTTTCTCTTGAGTTCACAATTTACATCTTTTTATATTGTATATTTATTAACAGATGATAGCTATAGTTATTTTTAATATCTGCCTTGTAGTTATTATACTAGTATTATAAATGGCTTACATACCATCATTATAGTATTAGGATATTCTACATTTGACTATGTACTCTTACTGGTGAGTTTTATGCTTTCATATATCTTCTTGTTATGAATTAGCATCATTTTGTTTCATCTTGAAGATTTCCTTTAGCATTTCTTGTAAGGAAGTTAATTAACTCCCACAGCCTTTATTTGTCTGGAAAAGTCTTTATTTCTCCTTCATTTCTAAAAGACAGATTTTCCACGTAAAGTGTTCTCAGTTAGCAGAGTCTTTTTTTTTTCCTTTTACCACATTGAATGTATCATCCCACTCTCACCTGGTCTTCAAGGATTCTTCCAAAAAATCCATAGGGAGCTTTATTAATATTCCCCTGTACGTGGCAAAGCTCTTTTCTCTTGTTTAATAAATTCTCTCTTTGTCTTACTCTCCCCTACCTGCAGGGATTCTGCTGAAAAATCCACTGATAAACTATGGGGCTCCCTCCTATATGATGAGCCTCTTTTTTCCTGCTGTTTACAAAATTCTGTTTGTCTTTTACTTTTGATAATTTGATTACACTATTTCTAGGTAAATTTTCCTGCGGTTTAACCTGTGTGGGTATCTTTGAGCTTTATATGTCAATGTCCATGTCTCTTCCCAGATTTGGAAGTGTTTAGCCATAATTTGTCTAAAAAATTTTTTCTTCCTCTTTTTTTTATTCTTCTCCTTCTGGAGACTTTCTGGACTGTCTTTGGTAAGGAAAGACCTTCATCTGTTGGGTGTCATAATGGGAACACATTGGAATGTGTTGTGGCACAAGGTCTAGTGGCCTGTGGTGTCAAGTGCAAGGGTATGTGGCTGCTCTGAGTCCAAGAAATCATGGTGCCTGTGAGTAGACATGCAATGTTGAGGGCTGAGGCTAACAAGGCCTGTGGCTTACTGTAGGTACATGCATGAGAATGTAAGCCAGTGTCATGCACATATTAAGTCACAGAACTTGAGGCTAGTGGCACATGCATATACATGCTGCTAGGGCCAACTATAAACATAACATCAGCAATGGGGCCTGCAACAGAGATCAGGGCTGGCTCCATACTTGCACACAAATGTGGAGGCAAGGGCTGATTGCATGCACACATGCAGTTGCAGAGGCCACTTGTAGGTGCAGTGGTAGGGAATGATAGCAGCAGTTAGAGTCACCTACATGTACACACACAGCTGTGCGGTAAGCCATAAGCATACTATGGGAGCCAAGGCCAGTGGTGGAGAATCAGATCATTTGTAGGAATGCCTGTGGTGCTATAATTAGTGCCAAGGCCAGAGAGCCCAGGGAAATACCTTATGGACATTCTCCACTGTGTTTGGGGAAGTGCAGTGATGTCTCAGACAGCTGAATTTTGTGAGGTCCTCAATAGTAAAAGCTTCCAGAGGTCCACAGTGACCATGAGGTCTGTGGTGGTTTTTGGCACCAAAGGTTGCTGAGGTTACCTCCAGAGCAGGCCACTAGGGACCTCAGTGGGTCTCATTATGTGGCTGATACTGATGGCTCTCACTCTCTTTCTTTGTTCCTAGTTATCTTCAGACATTACAGTTATGCTATTTCTGTGATCTGGTTGGGATGAAACAGAAATGGGTCCTTTGTGTAATGCCCCATAGGATGGAGAACCTTGTAGTTCAACCTAATCTCTTTTTCCTTGCAAAAGGAAATCACAGGCTGTGGAGTTCCCTCTTGGTGCTTAGCAATGCTAGACTGGGGATAGCATGATGCAAGCAAAAGGAAACTGTTTTCACTTTTTTATGCAGTTAACCTTGGATTTTTTTTGCTCCTCTGCATTGCTTTGTCATCTTAACTGGATTTCTGTACTGTCCCATAGATATTTGCATTCATGGTTAGCTGTCTGTTATTTTTTGTGGGTAAATGAAGGTTAGGACTTTCTTTTCTACCACCTTACCAATGTCTCTATCACTGATCATTCTGCTTGATTATGATGTTGAAGCTCTCTGTGGAATTTTTCAGTGCAGTCATTGTGTTATTCAGCTCCAGAGTTCTGTTTGGTTTTTAACCATTACTATATCTTTGTTGAAATTGTCATTTTTTTATTTGTTATTTTACTGATACTGTTAAATTATCTGTTTTCACTCATATCTCGCTGAGCTTCAAGATAATTATTTTGAATCCTTTATTAGGTGGTTTGTAGGTCTCCATTTCTTTAGATCCTGATACTGGTGCTTTATTTATTTTTTTGTTGTTGTTCTTGGGTGGTGTTTTGTATTTTCTTTCTATCTATTGTCTTTGAATTGCTATCTGCTCATTTGAAGAAGTGCACATCTCTTCCTGTTTTTACAGACAAGCTTTGGCAAGGAAAGTTCTTCACCATTCTGCCTATCCAGAGATTCTGGACTGGCAACACGGGGGAGACTGAAGTTAGGATTTCTGCTGGAATCTTCAGGAAAGGGGAGGCCAGCCTAGTCCCTGAGTCAGCCACAACAGACTTGGAACCAAGGTCAACTGGGGGAGGCCTGGAGTTTGGGTCCATGTAGGTAGGCTGGGTGACTGGATCTACAGGGGCAGGGCTGGAGCTTATGTTTATGGGGTCTGATCTGGCACTGGAACAAGTCTTGGGCCAATATCTATGGGGTTAAGCCTGATATTGGGTTTGGCCTGGTACTTGCATCTGCAGGGATGAGTGTGGTTCTGAGTCCATGGAGTCTTGCATCCATACATATAGGCCTGGTGCCTGAGTCTGTGGGGGTTGGCCTGGAGCCTGGGTCTTCATGGACTGACCTGGAGCCTAGGTTGGCAAGGGATGGCCTGGTATGAGAGTATGTGTGGTACCTGGGAATAAAAGTACAGGCCTATATCCTGAGGCTACAGGGATGGCCTCATACTGGGGTGAACC
Source organism: Cheirogaleus medius (assembly GCA_008086735.1). Lineage (NCBI taxonomy): Eukaryota > Metazoa > Chordata > Mammalia > Primates > Cheirogaleidae > Cheirogaleus > Cheirogaleus medius. The sequence goes on along the minus strand of VBSM01002121.1, from coordinate 33,433,253 downwards.
TGGAGCCTATGTCTGAGGGAATGAGCCTAGAGGCTGAGTTCACAGGGATCAGCCTTAAGCCTGGGGGTGGAAGGGGCAGCCTTACACTGGTGTTTACTGGATGGGCCTGGTGTTGAAGTCCATAGCACAGCCAAATGTTCACATTATTCTCTTTCCCCTGCAAGGAGGATATCTCTCTTCATGTCCAAGCATATTTTGATAGAAGATTTTGTGGGATCAAATTGAAAAATTATTAAAAGTTGATGCTGGCAGAGTGGAAAGAAGAAAGATCCTATGTGCTTCCTAATTGTGTTGTTCCACTGAATTATCTAACCAGAAGCCTCTCTGCTTATGCCTTATGAGAGATGATAAATGGTCTAATTGGTTAAACCAGTTTGAGTTGAGTTTCCTGTCACTTCTAGCCAAAGTTTTATAACTGATAGGATAGTCGAACAATTTTGAGAAACACTAGATTTAACAATATTAAAGAATTTTATTTGTTTGGAGGGTTGGTTTTAGCTTCTTTTCTGTTGTTTACTGCAGAACATTGCTAATCCTTTAATATGCTAAGGTACATATTGAATTCCCTAAGCAAAGAATACAGTAGGCAACAATTTGCAAACTTATTTGATCATGGAATTTGTTTTCTTGGAAGGTTATTTTACTATAGACACTACATCAAAACACATATTAAATGAATTCTAGCATTCAGAGAATCAACATTCTATACTTCTATCAAAACACAAGAAGGGGGGGGATGTTAAGGCATCTAAGAGTCTAAATATGAGCTTAAAACTGATCTTCCATTTGATAGCCATGTAGCTTAAGGCAAGTGACCTGACTTTTCTGAATTTCTGTTTCTTTATTTGTAAATTAGGGAAAATAAAAGTACCTAATAAGAATACTTCTAGAAGAATTAAAGTGTTGAAATTTACTGAGTAACTGAAACATATTGAATACTCAACCAGTAATAATATTCATAATGGTTATTTTTTTTAGTACTACCAGCAGTGTTAATTATTAAAGTTTATGTTTAATATTATTATATATTTCATTTTCTGTGCTGTCCTTGACCTTGAGGGAGCCAAGAAATAACCCCTGCCATCTTTGATAATTACTTTGCTCATGCAATATATTATAAATCTGAAATTTTTTGAACCTTTGGCAGGATAGGAACAAATGATTAACAAGTTGAAAAGTTGATTTTTGCTGAATTACTCATGAGTTGAGTGAGAAATTTCTTGGATCTTTAGACTTATATGGGTCACTTGAGCTGTCAGGTTATAGTGACTTGTCTAGCATTCAGTGCAGAAGGTCCTTTTTTCTCTCAGCAAAATAAATGAAGATGTAGAGTTGACTTATGATTTTGTTTGTAGAAAATTAGGACAGTTTCAAAGGATTATGCTTGGCTTTCCCCAACTATGATAACTTTTAGATAATAGGCCAAGATCCCAATTTGGGATTTACTCCAACTTCCAAGTATGTCCACACTCACAGACTGAGAAAATAAACACAAGAACAGTGTTATGACCCAGTGGATATATTTTAAGCCAATGTTTAACCCAAATGCATTCTGTACTTGCTCCACAGTTTTACCACTAGATTCTTTATGTCCCCATTTGTCTTCCATTCTAACTGAAAGACCTTGAAAATACGTCAGGTTTCTGAGCATCATCAACTCGGCTGCTGTGCCCAGAATATCTGGGTACTCCCCTTTCTCCACTCTTCAGTTAACTGACTATGTAGCCATGGATACCTTTTGTGATGGATGGGGTAATATTCACAGTATGTACTTGCCAAGGTGTTGCAAGATCTGCCTCTTTTGTCAGTTTGTTCCAGATCTAAATATGGGTTCAAGTCTGGGAATTGATCAAAGTGTTGTGACATTTAATTGGTACAATCACACTCAGATTCCTGCATTTTGATTTTTACTTTCTTACAATGGATGTTAAGCAGCACTCTCATTCACTTACCATCTATGTTTACTCCTAGCATTACCATGTTTATAGCTCCCTGGGGGTTCAGTCCCAATGGCTGCCCTTCCATCCTTGCCCGTCATTATGATAATTGCAGTCTTGCTGGCATGTTGTGTTTAAGTATCCCATCTGGACTCTTATTTCAGTGAACCATCATTCCTATGTACATTGAGTACACTGAGGCCATCTCTGTGATGGCTAAGTCAGGCCTATGCCTCAGAGGATAGCAGCCTCTGTCCTTATTTTGTAAATACCCCTCTCAATAGCACAATCCTTATTACCATGGCAAGTGGTACATTCTTTGGGTTTTCTTGTGAAACATAATCCTAAGTCTTCTGGTCTTACTATAATACACATTCTTTCCAATATGACCTTTTTGAATCTTTTTATCTTTTTTCTACCATCTTGAAGAAAAAATTAGACATCTCTACCTCACCATCAGGAACCATTCTCACCCCAGGCTTCTAAAAGTCACCTTAACAGCAAGTTTGAAAAAATGTTCAACATCCCTAATCAGGGAAATGCAAATCAAAACCACAATGAGATATCACTTATTTCCAGTAAGAATGGCCTTTATCAAAAAGTCCCCAAAGAATAGATGTTGGCATGGATGCAGAGAGATATGAACACTCCTACACTGCTGGTGGAACTGCAAACTAGATCAACCTCTATGGAAAGCAATATGGAGATACTTTAAAGTGATACATGTAGATCTACCATTTGATCCAGCAATCCCATTACTGGGCATCTACCCAAAAGATCCAATGAGACTCTACAAAAAAGACACCTGCACTTGAATGTTTATAGCAGCACAATTCACAATTGCAAATCTGTGGAAACAACCCAAGTGCCCATCAATCCATGAGTGGATTAATAAAATGTAGTATATGTATACCATGGAGTACTATTCAGCTCTTCAAAACAATGGTGATATAGCACATCATGTATTTTCCTGGATAGATTTAGAACCCATACTACTAAGTGAAGTATCCCAAGAATGGAAAAACAAGGACCACATATACTCTCCAGCAAATTGGTATTAACGGATCAGCATCTAAGTGAACACATAGGAATTATACTAATTGGTATTGGGCAGGTGGGAGGGTGGAAGAGGGGGCTAGTATATACATACATAATGAGTGAGATGTGCACCGTCTGGAGGATGGTCACACTTGAAGCTCAGACTTGTGGGGGTAGGGGGCAAGGTCATCATTTGAAACCTTAAAATGTGTACCCCCATAATATGCTGAAATAAAAATAAAACAGCAAGTTTGTCCTATCACTTGATACTCTTGTCAGGCATTACATTCTGTGCCCTCAGAAAGTGTCCCCAAATCAATAAGATTTAAATACTTAGTCATATATTTTGGCCCTTTTGATGAGGTACACTTAAAATTCAATCTTACAGATATTTACCAGTTGTGTTTTTGTATCCATTATGTTAATCTCTATCTTTAAGTGTAGCTTTTAGAAGTGAGATACTGTTCCAGTCATTATGTTGATTGTTATCTTGTTGCTTTGTGTTCTCCTTTGTGTTACTGTCTTACTGTGAGTTTTTACTTTTGAGTGTTTTTACACTGGTGAGTATCAACACCTCTTTTTTGTGTTTATAGCACTTTCAAGCATTTCTTGCAGGACAAATCTAGTGGTAACAAATCCCCTTAGTGTTTGCTCATCTGGGAAAGATTTATTTCTCCTTCCTTTATGAAACTTAGTTTTGCAGGACAAAAAATTCTTGGCTGACACTTATTCTTTTTAAGAAGGCTAAAGATAGGAACTCATCCATTCTGGCTTAAAATGTTTCTTCTGAGACATCTAATGTTAGTCTGATTAGTTTTTCTTTATAAGTTACTTCATGTTTTCATCTCATAGCTTGTGGTATTTTCTCTTTCACTGTGACTTTGGCCAGAATGATGACCACATGCCTTTTTGATGTACTATTTGATATTTATCTTGCATAAATTCAATGACCTTCTTTCATTTGGATATCTAAATATCTGGCAAGACCAGGGATGTTGTCCTCTACTATTCTCTCAAATAGGTTTTCCATGCATTTTGGTTTTTCTTCTTCTCTCTCAAAAATAGTTATCATTATTATGTTTGGACATTTTACATAACTCAATATTTCTCAGAGACTTTCTTCATTTCCCTTTATTCTTTTTCTACATTTTTGACTGGCTGGGTTAATTTGAAAACCTTGTCCTCCAGCTGTGAAATTCTTTTTTCTGCTTGGTCTAGTTTGCTGTTAAAACTTTCTCCTGTATTTTGAAATTCTCTTAATGATCCCTTCATTTCTAGCAGGTCTGTTGTTGTTTTTTTTCTAAAGTATCTTTCTTTTCAGTGAATTTTCACTCATGTCCTAAATTATTTTTTGTTTCATTGTATTGATTTCAACTTTCTCATTGATCCCATTTAGCTTACTTAGGATTCATATTTTAAATTCTATATTTGACAATTCAAAAACTTCCTTTTGGTTGGAGTCCATTTCTGGAGAGCTACTGCGATGTTTGTGGTTGTTATGAGAGCCTATTTTTTTATACTGCCAAGGTTCTTATCCTGGTTCCTTCTCATCTGGAGCCTCTTCCTTCACCTCAAAACAGATAGCTTTGTGGTTCACCTGCTGTCCTCTGCCAGAAACTCTGTTGCTCAGTGAGAGGTACACTGCCTTTCATCTCATGCAGATGGGTACCTGCTGTGCTCGTGCTGGAAATTTGGGTTGATTGGACTTCACATGCCTTGGAGAGTCTAAACAGATGCCAGTGGTGATGGACTAGATTAGATAAGACTCCAGGGCTCTGGATGGCATGCTTGATGGACCAGATTGAGACTGAGCTAGAAAATTTTCTTTCATACATCTCTACATTCACATGCTAGCTATATTAGTCATGGGTGGAGTGCTCTCCTGATCCAGAAGAATGCTGAGGCAAGAGAAAGGCAGATGCACTGTGAGCCTGAAATAGGAGTGTTGGGTCTCTCTTGATGAGGTTAGTAGAGGCATGCAACTGTGGAACACACAAGCTCCTCATACCTTCTCTTGGCAATGATAGCAATCTCTCTCCTTTAGGGCATAAAAGTGCCAAGATTCCTGGCTCCCAGTTTGGCTCAGCTGAAGCAGAGGTGATAGAGGCATCTCAACTCACTGTATGCAGGGCTGCCAGACTGACTGTAGATTCTGGCTGAAATGGCCCAGTGGGAAAGATTTGGTTGTGCCAGGGGATTACCTCCAAGGTTGGTAGGCTCCTTCCAGATAATACAGGCTGCTCAATGAGAGGGTTATCAGTCCCATCCTCCCTCAAAGGGAGGTGGTATATTTTGTCTATGGGGCACAGAGAAGTGCTTGCTGTGGCTTTTAAGAGAGAAAGAGTGAGCCCCAAGCTCCCTGGAAGCCTGAATGTGATAGTCACTCTGTCAGAGGTAGGGCAGCCACTCCCAAATGCCCAGCTTAATCATCCCCTGAAGAATTCTTGTACAATTGTTTATACCTAAGAGAAATAGCTTTGCAGCTGCAGCTGCCTCAGGATTAGTGGGAGGGGAGGAGGAGAAGGAGGCTCCAAATAGTGGGAAGCATCTCCACTGGAAGAGAGGCAGAAAACTTCAGCTCATGATCCAGTGTCTCTCTGGTGTAGGAGAGTGTGTGTTCCACCTTCCACTTTTAAAAAAAGCATTCGCAGCACTTCCTATTCCCCTTGGGGCAGCCCATCCTACAGGTCAGAATTCCAGGAATACTGCTGGTCTCCTGTGTCTCTCTGTTCCTTTGTGGTTGTCACAGTTTAAGCAGGTGCTGGGGAATGTTTGTGTGGGATCCAGTGACAGAGAGACTGAGGGGCTATGACTTTACTGGTGAGATAAAGGCACCTGACATGTGCACAGGCAATATGGCACCCACAGTCTCAACTTGGGTCTGGTGGGAGTGGAATAAAGCAACCTTATGTAGGCCTGCAGCCCAGTGCTCTGCTCCCAAGAAGCTCTCATTTTGCCAATGGTTGTAGCACCTGGATTCTTCACGGTAGAGGGGCTCTCTGACAGTTCAGGAGCTGGCTGACCACCACAGGTATGAAGGGAGGAAAAGTGAACATCCCACCTACCCTCTCCACAGGCTTCAAATCCTTTAGGAGTTGGTCTCTGCTGAAATCTTGCTGCTTCTCATTCTGCTTCACAACTTCTCCCCAGACAATCTCCAGTAAAGGTAAGTACTGGCAGCTTTCCCTCAGTATTTAACCTGGGCTATTTTTTTCACCTGAAACTTTTTCTTCTTTTCTGGGATGATCTGGTAACCAATGCCTTACTCAGCCATCTTGCCTTCTCCTGCCTCAATATATTTAAGAAAGAGGGGGTGAAATGTGCAGCATATATGTTTTTGATTGCATATCCAGCTATTGTCTCTAGTAACATAAGTGAGAAATTGCAAACATTGGCTGCTCCAATAGAGGAAGGCTCTATATGAGGCTTGTACTCATGAGGTTGTGTACAAGAATTTAGATGGTCATCTCATGATGTACCTTTGTACATCTTTTGAATCAAGTAAATGTGTTACTCATTTAAAAAATTATAATTTTCTTTATATCCCAGATCCTAGCATCATTCCTAGAACATAATAAATACCCATAAATATATACTTAATTAAAACTATGTCCATGGACTAGACCATGACTCATAATTTTCTACATAATAAAAATACAGAAATAGATTTCAAAATATCTCAGAAGAAAATTACTTATTATATAGTATTTCAAGCAAGTAATGTTTAGTAAAATAAGGGAGAAATACTTTGGCAGATATTATTTGTTCTTTCAGTAGTCTACAAATTGGTTCCCATTTGACAGTGGTAATGAATCTTAATACAATAAAAATGTTGTAAACATTGATGTATCCTGTAATCAAACAATAAAATAGAACATCCGCTTAAGTCAAGGTATACAACAGACAGTGGTATAGATAGATTTTTTCATAGATATTTATAATAAAATGATAAACCAACATATAGAATTTGTTGACAGGATTTTTGAGGGCTAGAAAATTCAATGTTTTTAAAGAAACACATTTTTATTTACTTATTATATTTTAATCCTATTTTTCAATTACAAAGACCATAATTAAGAATCTACTATGCTTGAAGTTACTGTACATCCATGTAAAATTATCTTGCTACTATAATCACTGTTTTAATAAAGCAAGTGACACTATAAAGAAAGTTAATAGCCAGCCAGTATTATTTTATATTTATTTCAAGATTATAATTTTGGAAGATATATTTTAATATAATAAACTTGACTTTTAATACAGATTTTTGAGGCCATCTAGAGAGTTCATTCACAATATTTACCCTATTGCTCATCTGCTTCTTTTCAGTTTGTGCCACACCTACAATATTGTGTTCTTTGCTGAACACAATGCATTTATATGGGATACTGACAGATTGGAATATATAAAAAATGAAAGTGACTTATATAATTAGTGTGTGGTAAGCTATGTTGCAGATGGTCAACTCTTCTAACAATCACCAGAAAAACCTGTGGATGATGTAAAGCTTTGTTTACTAGACCTTCTCCAGAAAGAGTGAACCCCCCTTGAGAGCATCTTAATAGTGTCTAAAATTAAGAAAATTAGAGAAACATACACTATTTTAAGACATGGATTCAGTGATTTTTAGGGTGGGGAATAGGTTTCATGGGAAGAGTTTATGACATGCTATATTTGAATTAGTGAACAGGGTGAAGTAATGATCTTAAAGAAAGCTTTGATCAGCAAAGTTTTATCTTAATAAGGGAGGTATTTTTGTGATTACAGTCTTGCTTAGCACAGGAAAGGGTAATTCTTCTTTTGTTCCAGGATTAACACAGGGACAGAATGTTTGGCTTATTTCTCTATGTCACATGAGGGACAGTTAAAAAACCTGAGGCTATTTAGTATAAATGAAAAAATAGAATTCTTAGGTTAGAGTAAAGAAGAATGATGGTATTCATTAGTCTCTTAAATAAAAATCTATTGTAAAAAAATCTACAAGAGGAATTGGGCAATTTTAGTAGTAGTTCTGAAGTAAAGTAATAGCCCCAGCTTAGTTTCTTGCTGTCTAAAGAAAAGAAATATTCTAATGCTGTGGAAATATAATAACAAAATTAAATGGAGGCTTGGAGTCTCAGTGGACAGCAGCAAGATGGCGGACTCTCAATTGGTCATCCCCTGCTGAAACGTCAATTTTAATAAACATTCACATGCAAAAATACCTTTATCAGAGCTAAGGAAACCAGGTGAGAGATTACAGCATCTAGGGGTAGCACAGAAATAAGATAAGATGCATTGAAGAGTGTGGGAAGAACAGTTTTATGTTACCTATGTTACACCTCCCTTAACCTCAGGCAGCACAGCTCGGAGTACCCTGTGCTTGGGGAAAGGATAGGGAAGTGAACACTAGCCTTTGCCTCAGACCACACTATCAGTTCTTCCCCAATATAAACCAGTTCTGGGCAGGTCCCCTTGGTCCCACACTACAGGCCACTACCCATGGACTGAACACCCAAGCCCACACTGGTGCCAGGCATGATCCTGAAGTCCCATGCTCCAGCCTAGTCTTGTGGACTCATTCTCTCGGCCTGACCCACTGCCAGGCTCAATGTCTCACTGCTCCAATCCTCAGCAATAAGCTGCCCTCACCAGCCCCAGACTCAGGCTTACCCTAATAGTGGGCTGATCCCGAGCCTTATTCATCAGGTCATCCCCTGAGGTCTCAGGATCCAAGCCTACCCCAGGTTTCAGACTGGATCAGACTCAGGATAGCCCATATGGCCCCATGTGTTAAGCTTGCTCCAGCTCTAAGTTAGGATCACTGATCTCAAGCACCATATCAGCACTCACAGACACAGCCTTCAGGCCTGTCCAGTGCCAATCCAGTCCCTGTGGCATTCTACAAGATGGCTTCTGAAGACTCATGCTCCAGCAGACTCAAGGCCAAGTTGTGCTCCAGCAGATACAGGTAATATGCCCATTCCAGTAGACCCCAGTGCTAGACTGGCCCCACAAATCTAGGATCCAAGGTCACTCTGTGGACCCAGGTTCCAGGCCATAACCTCAGGATCCAAGTCAGCCCTCATGGACCTAGTCTCCAGGCCATCCCCAGCCTACCCAAGCACCAGGTCAGTTGCCATGGTTTCAGTCTCCAGGCCAGTACCTTTGATCCCAGTCTCCATCTTGGCCCTCTCAAACCCAGGCTCCATGTCAGTTCCAATACTAGACAGGAACAGAATTGAACTGGTACCCATGACATCAGGCTCTAGTGGACCCAGGGTCCAGACCTGCTCCAGTAGACCCAGGTTCCAGGCCTACTCTAGTAGACCCCGGTACCAGGCCAGCCTCTATGGATGGAGGCTCTGGGACTGCTCCTGCAGAGCCAGGCTCCAGTATAACCCCTATGGACAGAGGACCCAGGTCTGCTCCCTCAGGCTCAGGCTCTATATCCTGCCCACCATCTGGTCAGCTTCTGTGGACCCAGGCTTCAGGCTGGTTTCTGTGAATCCAGGCTCTAGGCACAAATTTATGGACCCAAGCACCAGGCTTGCCAACCTGCTGACTCAGGAACCAGGCCACCTTGCCCTGCCCTTCAGAAAAATCCTAGCAAACTGAATTCAACAGCACATTTAAAGGGTCATTCATCATGATCATTCACCATGTTTTTTGCAGGATTCAAGGATGATGCAACATACCCAAATCAATAAATGTGATATACCACATTAACATAAAGAAGGACAAAAAACATATGATGATCTCAATAGATACAGCAAAAGCATTGAAAAACATTAACATTTTTTCATGGTAAAAATGCTCAACAAATTAGGAATAGAAGGCATATACTTCAACACAATAACTGTCATATGGAACAAACCCACACCTACTATTATACTCAATAGTGAAAAGTTGAAAACTTTTACTCTAAGATCAGGAACAAGACAAAGCAGTATACTTTAGCCACTGCTATTGAACACAGTACTAGAATTCCTTGCAAGAGTAATTAGTAATTAGAAAGAAATAAAAGGCATCCAAATAGGAAAGGAAGAAGTAAAATTATATTTTATACAGACAAAATGATCTTATATATAAAAATTCCTAAAAGCTCCGCAAAAAAACTATTAGAACTAATAAGCAAATTTGGTAAAATTACAGGATACAAAATCAATATATTAAAAACAGTAATGTTTTTATACAATAACAAAGAACTATCTGAAAAGAAATCAAAAAATAATTCATTTACAATAGCTAAAAAATTACTTAGGAATAAATGTATCTAAGGAGGCAAAAGATCTGTACATTGAATACTATAAAACATTGATGGAATAAAAAAGTTTTGAAGAAGACATAAATGATTGAAAAGCTAATTAAAAGAATTAAAGAATTAAAAGAATTGGTATAGTTAAAATTTCCATACTATCCAAAGCAGTCTACAAATTCAATGCTATCTCTATCAAAATTTTTTGACATTTTTCACAGAAATAGAAAAATGTCTACCAAAATTTATATGGAACCATGAAAGACCAATGGGCAATGATTGTATATGACTCCAAAAGCACAGGCAACAGAAGCAAAAATAGGATAATGAGATTTAATCAAACTAAAAAGTTTTTGGTCATCCAAGGAAACATTCAACAGAGTAAAGAGGCACCCTACAGAATGGGAGAAAATATTTATAAACCACACATGTGATAAAGATATATATAGGACAAAATATATAAAGGACTCAAGCAACACAATAACAGGGCAACAAATAACCCAATTAAAAAATGAGCAAAAAACATGAATAGACATCTCAAAAGGAGACATTCAAATGCACAATTATTATATGAAAAAAATGAAAATATGCCTAATCCTCAGGGAAGTGCTAATTAGAACCACAGTGACATATCAAATCATACTTGTTACAATGTCTATTATCAAAAAAATGAAAGATAAATGTTGGTACATATATTGAAAAATTGGAACCCTTATATACTGTTGGTGGGAACGTAGATCACTACAGCCATTATGAAACACAAAATAGAGGCCGGGGACAGTGGCTCACGCCTGTAATCCTAGCACTCTGGGAGACCAAGGCAGGAGGATCGCTTGAGCTCCAGAGTTCAACACTAGCCTGATCAAGAGCAAGACCCATCTAGGAACACTCCTACATTGCTGGTGGGACTGCAAACTAGTTCAGCCTCTGTG
>VBSM01002121.1:33391621-33412429 GCA_008086735.1 Cheirogaleus medius | reverse complement strand
ATAACTGCGTAAAGGATATTAATAGACATTTACCAAAAGAAGATATATAAATAGTCAATAGCTATATGGCAAAATGCTCGACATCACTAATCATTAGAGTGATGCCAATCAAACCCACAATGAGATACCATGTCATTCCATTTAGAATGATTATTACCAAAAAGATAAAAGAAAACAAAGATTATCAAGGATGCAGAGAAAAGGGAACACTTTCACACTGTTGAGGAGATTGTAAGCTAGTGCAGCCAATATGGAAAACAGAATGGAGGTCTCTCAAAAAATTAAAAGTAGGACTATCATAACCCAGCAATGCCATTGCTGGGTACATATCCAAAGGAAATGAAATCAGTATGTTGATGAGAGATCTACGCCCTCATGTTACTGCGGCAATACTTACAACAGCCAAGACAGGGAATCCACCTCAGTGTCCAGCAATGAATGAATGGGCAAAGTAAACATGATACATATACACAGTGGAATACACTCTGCCATAAAAATAATGAAATCCTGTCATTTGTTGCATAATGGATGATTCTAGAGGACATTGTGTTAAGTGAAATAAGCCAAACACAGACAATACTGCATGATCTCATTCATATGAGGCATCTAAAAAAATCAAACAAACAAAACTTGATATCATAAAAGTACAGAACAGTAGTTACCAGAAACTGGGATAGTGGGGAGAGGAGTAAAGAGGCAAGGAGGGAGAGAGGTTGGTCAGTGGGTACAAAGCTACAATTAGATAGGAAGAATAAATTCTGCTAATCTTTTTGCACAGGAAAGTGTCTATGGTTAATAGCAAAATATTATTTATTACAAAATAGCTACAAGAGAGGCATTTGAATATTTTTATCAGAAAGAAATGATAAATGCGTGAGGTGATGGATACACTAGCTACAGTGATTGGATTATTATACAACATAAATATGTATTAAAACATCAAATTGTACCCCATAACTATGCACAATTACAATGTGTCAATTACAAATAAATATTTTAAAAATAGCTTATTCTAGGGCAAAAACCCCATACAGAAGTAACTCATATCCAGAATGTGCACAAAACTCTTAGTAAGGCAGAGACATTGATATAAAAAAATTAGCAAAATGAATTGAACAGAATCCTCAGCCAGAAAAAAAGAATATTCAATTGGCCAATCAACATATGAAAGGGTGCCTACTCTGTGAGATATCATGAGATTGCAAATACAAATCACAATTAGATATCTCTGAAGTTCTGCCAGAATGACTAAATTGTTTTTTAAAGGATAAATAATAACAAAATTGATGATCATCTGGAGCAACTTGAACTCTCATATAATGCCAGTGAGAATGTAAATTGATATAATTATATTGGAAAACTCTTTGGCAATATATACATATCAATAGATACATATACAAGATATTAATATATACCCCAAAGAAATAAATTACATATTTACCAAAAAGTCATGTATATGAATATTAACAGAATACTATTTTAATCAAAGCACATGGCTGGCTCAGAAACATAATATTGACCAAAGAAATCAGGTATAGACAATAAAAAAAAAGATATGCTTTCTTATTCTGTTTTAAAAAACTTCACAAATAAGCAAAACTCACTCATGATGTTAACAGTCAGAATAGTTGTAAAACTTTATCTAGATGTGTTTGCCAAGGAAGTAGAAGGTGGAAAGGGGATTTATGGATGTTTAATCTAATGGGACAGAAGGGAACTTCTGTTGTGCTGCAACATTCTGTTTCATTCATCCTGGTTACATAGCAATATTAATTTTATAAAACATTAATCTATACACTTTTTTCATTGACGTTTACAAAATGAACCATTTTAAAGTGTATAATTCAATGGCATCTAATATATTAACTTTGTTGTGGAACAACCACTTCTATCTAGTTCCAAAATATTTTCATCCTCCGAAAATAAAAATACCATATTAATTTATCAGTTACCCCCTATTTTTCCTTCCCCTCCTGGCCCTGGAAATCACCAATCTGTTTTCTGTCTTTATGGACATCGCTATTCTGGATATTTGATATAAATGGAATCATATATGAGACCTTTGTGTCTGGTTTCTTTCACTTAGCAAAATGTTTTCCAGGTTCATCCACGTTGTAGTATGCATCAGAATGCCATTCTGTTTTTTACTTCTATGGATTTTTTTAAATTATTTTATTGGTTGATGTACATTTGGGTTATTTCCATCTCTGAGCTATTGGAATTATTACATCTGTGAACATTCTTGTACAAGCGTTTGCTTGAGTACCTATTTTCAATTATTTGAATATATATCTAGAGGTGGAATTGCTTGGCCATTTGTTAATTTTTTATTTACATTTTTGAGGAACTGCCAAATTGTTTTCCACAGTGGCTGCACCATTTTACATTCCTACCACCAATGTACAAGGGTTCAATTTCTTCCTATTGTGACACTTGTTATTGCTCATTCTTCTGGCTACAGCCAACTTGGTGAGTGGGAAGTGGTATCTTCTGCTTTTGACTTGTATTTCCCTAAAGACTGATGACATAGAGCATCTTTTTTTTTTTGCTTGCTAGTTGACCATTTGTGCTGTTTCTTTAGAAAAAAAGTCTATTCATTTACTTTATTCATTTTTATATTTTTGTCTTATTGTTGTTGAATATTTGTACATTTTATAATCTTATTTTTATTGATACATAATAGATGTGGATATGTTTGAGGTACATATGTTAATGTATTGAATTTATATAACTTGTTAAGATCAAATCAGTGTAATTTGGATATGTATCATCTTAAATATTTACCTATTTTTATGCTAGAAACATTTGAATTATTCTCTTCCAGCTATTTTGAAATATACAATAGATTATTGTAAACTATTGTCTCCCTATTGATCTATCAAATACTAAGTCTTATTTCTTCTTTCAGACTTTGTACCCATTAATAAAGTTCTCTTCATGTGCACTGTTGATTTGTACATTTGTCAATATATATTATAATTCATTTAAAAGTCAACTTAGTCTTTTAAAATCAGGATAATATTTAATTCTGTGACTACTGAAATGGCAGAAAAATAACTACTTCATATATTACAATGAAAATAATATCTTTTTTTCTTTTGGAAATGTGTCAGCAGTTTTGAAAAAATCCTCATATTGCAAACTTGAATTTTTGCTAACAGAGTAAATAAATATGCTTTTTAAAAAATGTTTCTATTTGTAGGCCATATTTTAATTCATATTATTAAATGACAACTATTAAAATAAAAATCAAATAGGTGATTTACATGTAGTTTTTTTTTATATAGCCATCTCAATAAATTCATCAAAGCAATTGTCTTAAATATGCAACACTAAGCTAAATGTATAAAAACTAAATAATGTACCTAAGATCCCACAATCTGGACCGGCTTCATGGGTGTGCAATGTGTGCAGGTACATGGGGCCCATGCTCAGAAATACTCCATAATTGTACTCTGCTGTTGCTATCTTGAAATTCTTAACAATATTTCAACAAGGGGCACCACATGATGATTTTGCACTATGTCCCACAAATTATGTAGCTGGTCCCATTTATAATAAATAGGGGAAGTAAGTTTCAAATTCCAGTACATATGTTTTAAAACAAAACAAAACAGAAACATCTGTGCTCTTGCATAGATGTTGATAAATGATTTTGACATAAACTAGATTTAATCTACCTTTAACTTTGGCATCAAAAGTTTAGACTCTACCCAATGTAGGTAATTTAATATTCTGTTGAGCGATTTTTTTTATCCATTTTTACATTTAATCTTGAAGAAAGGAAAGATACAAATTTAAAAGTTAAAAAAATTAGATTTTGAGTTGAAACAAAATGCTGCTTTTTTTCTCTTAAGCAATTTTGATAATATTAGATAATGGAAGCAGTTTTTCATTGAGAATATTACAATGTATTGTATTTTTTTTCGTTTGAGAGTCACTGTAATAAAAATATCATTCAATAAAATTACAATTTGAGAAACTACTCAGACACAAAATTAAAGAGGGCTTATACTGAATCTTTAAAGAACCCTCAAATCTTACTTGATAAGTTTATTTATAACAATGCTTACTAGAGATCCATGCCTTATTTTAGAAAGTTTGACTTGGATCAGGATCTTTTGACCAAATGTGATGTGATAATATAATATATAATGAAATTCTAGCTTTTGCAACTTACTGCAGGTTTTTTTCTTCCACTTTTGCAATGACTTGCCTTATTACAATTTCTCTATATTTTCAACTTATTGATATACTTTAGATGGTGGAATTGATTTTCAGCAGCCAATCTTTTCCCTCTTACATTATTTATTATTTCACAAATTCAGTTGAGATGAGAGAAAGTCTTTTCACTTGACTTGTACATAGACTAACCTAATTTTCAGGACATTGTACAGTATAATTTTGCTATTTATTCAGATGACTAAAATACTGAGCATGAAGATTAGTCATAATGAAAATGATGAATAAATAAAAATCCTATTTGATGGTACACAATATTGAAATCCTGGGTGCATCTCATTATAAGAAATGAAATCTATCAATAGTCCAGGCTAAAAATTTGATTAATTTTCAAAATAAGAAATATAAAGTTAATTCCTGCTAGCACAGAAAATATGATTAAAGGTTTTCAAAAATTTTTCTAATAAAAGAAGTACCTTTACAGTTAAAATGATTAGGAAGAAATGAGGTAAAATGAGAACAAACTTTATGAATCAAGAATAAAATAATTATTAGTAAAAAGTCATGAAATGAAATCATGCTACATTAAGGTTAAGACTGTACTTATGTAATCCTGCTGACATATTTTTGCAGTAAACAAGCAATATTATATACAAATTCTTATGTAGTTATCCTTTTTGGAAAGCCTATTATAATGAAAAAGGCTTTGGACTTCAATTTGAAAGACATAGGTTAAGTCTTTATTTAGTTACCAACTACCTACATGATGATAGTGGGCAGGATATATGCCCTCAATCATGGTTTTTTTATCTGTAAATTGGAGTAGCTAATTTCTATATATATTGCAGATATATTGCCTACTTTCTAGTGTCTCAGATTGCTACATAAATCATTGAGGGCAGAAGAGAAGTTACAAATCAACACTGAAAACAAAGCACCGTAAAATCATGTTCTCACTTGTAAGTGGAAGCTCAATAATGTGCACACATGGCAGCAGAGTGTGGAGTGATGGACAGTGGAGACTTGGAGGGATGTGGATGATGGGAGGTTACTTGGTGGGTACAAAGTGCGTTGTGTCAGTGATGTATGTACTGAAGTCCCTGACTTCACCACAATGCAATGTATCAGTGTAACAAAATTGCATTTGTACTTCATGAATATATACATATAAAAAATAAATGTAATAAAAAGAAAACAAAGCACAGTAAGTCAAATAGAAGGATACAGAATAACTGGTTTAAATTTCATCCTGATGTGTCTTTTCATATGTCATTTAAAATCTTCAGCTAATGATTATTTACATCTTTAAAATGCAAATAGTATCTTTTAGTACTTTGGGGCTTTTATTATTATAACATATAACATTCTTTGAAGGTAAGACACAATTTGAATACAAAATAAGAACATTAGGATTATTTCACCCAAAAATGATCAGATCTACAGTACTGACAATTTTTGTCTTACCAAGTTTATATGTCCTAATGAGGATCATCACAGACTTGCATAGAAGCATCCCTCATCAACAAACTGTTTATTGAACACTAATATATAGTAACTACCATGGAGAATGTCTAAGAACTTCTGGGATTTTGCCATTGTTTGGTGTCTTATTTAGATGCCCTGAAAAACAGAGCCTGAGGCAAGGTCTTAGGTGTGGGATCATTATTTATGAGATGAAATAGTGGAAGATGGAAATAAGAAATGGGGAGAATGTGATTAGGAAGGAAAAAAAGCCAACATAATGTTGCATTATCAAGGTCACTGCTTTAGTGAACATGGGCTCAATTCTGCTAAAACCTCTTGAAAACATAAAAAACAGTGACTACCTAAAAGATAGATCAGATTACTTAGTCAAATGAAGTATCACAAGAATGGAAAAACAAGCACCACATATACTCACCATCAAATTGATATTAATTGATCAACACTTATGTGCATATATAGTAGTAACATTCATCATGTATCAGGCAGATGGAAGTGAGGAGGAGAAGTTGGGTATATTCACACCTAATGGGTGTGGTGAGCAACATCAGGGGGACAGACATGCTTTAAGCTCTGCCTCAGGCGGGGCAAAGACAATATATGTAACCTAAACATTTGTACCCCTGTAATATGCTGAAATGAAAAATTAAAAAAAAATTTACTTAGTTGGAGGCCCACAAATTGCCATCTGTGAGATTATTAGATTTCTCATAATATAAAATTTTTTCACCTAGTTTTTTATTGTTGTTCGCTTTTTTGCCTAAACATATATCCTGGAGATCATTGCATATTTGTGTGTAGAAATTCTGTCTCATTCATTTTTATATCACATATTTCTCCATGTACCAGCATATATTTAACTAGTTCAATGCTGATGGACCTTTGAATTCTTTCCAAAGTCTTATATTTACAAATTATATCATGATGAATAATCTTGACCATATGTCACTTTGAATTCCTCACAGGTTGTATTTGTGGTATGTTTTATGGGATTATTAGGTAAAAGAATAAATATATATGCAATTTTTCAAGAAAATGACATAGGGCCCTTCACAAGGATTTTGTCATTTTGTATTTCCATCAGCAATGTCTAAAAGTGTCTATTTCTCTATAATGTTACCCACAAAGTATATTGTTAAACTTTTAATTTTTTTTACAATTTTTATTTGTTAGAAATAGCTTCTCAATGTTGTTTAAATTTGCAATTTTCTTATTATTAATGAACTAGGAAAATATGCATAAGGCATATTAGCATTTTTATGTGAAATGTTTATATGTTGTTTCCTGTTTAAGATGGTTTTTGGTAGAATATCTTTGTATATTGGGTACAGTAGGTCTTTGAGATATGTGATAATTTTTCCCCAGATCGTCATTTGACTTTTGATTTTGTACACAAATTCCTATGTGTATTCACATTTGTCATACACAAAGGCATTTTCTTCTCTCTTAATTTTATGTAATCAAATGTATTAATCTTTCATTGTTTCTGATTTCAAAATCATAGTTAGGAAAATGTCACCCACTCTGAGGTTATTAGAGTAATCCAGGAATACATTCAAGTTTTATTTGTTTTAAGATACTGAAGGGTTTCAATATTTTAAAATGTATAATTCTGATCCAGCTGAATTTATCCTGCAGTGTGGTGGTAGGGACACACATCCATGTTAATCATTATTCATTATGTTTCTTCGGGTGCCACAATGCCATTTGTTTAACAAATTGTCTTTTCTAATTTGTTTAAAATTTTGTTTTTATTGTCTACTAAATTTTCTAATTTTTGTGAATATTTTTGATTATTTGTCATTGATGTCTGCCCATTCATGGATCAATATAATACTTATAATAGCAAGTTTATAGCATGTTTTATAATTTGGCATCATCCTTACCACCACATGTTTTTATATTCAGGATTTCCCTGACTATTCTAGATCATTTCCACTTTCATGTGTATTTTGATGTCAAGCTGCTCTAATGCCAGGAAAAAACTCACTTTGTTCTAGGCCACTGGTTTCTTTCTTGTTCCTCACCAAACACTTCTTCCTGAAGCCTTTTGCAATTACTATTTTTCCACATGGAATGCTTTTCTCAGATTTTCTGCATGGATTTTTTCCTGTCCTTACTAATGTCTCTGATCAACTATTAACTCCTTTAAAGAGTCTATCAATGCACTCATGTGTTAGATCACCTATCTAAAATGGCACCACATTCTACCCTATTCATTACACTCTATCCCTTGCACAAGTTTATTATTAAAAGAGTCTGATTTGTAACAGCCATCGAGATACATTGCTCAGATCCTCCTTCAAGAAAAGATTTGATTCAGCTTCAAGAAATGAAGTTAATGGGCAACCTATCAGATACACCACCTTCAGTACCAGCCACAGCTTTTTAGCCAAAATCTAAACTCTTCCCATGCAGACCCCAGCCAACAACTGAAACCTCTGGGGCTAACAGGACTAAGTCATTTCTGTCCAAGGCCGGGGATGGGAGGTGGGAAGAGGGCACTCATAACTGACCATCTTTACTGCAAAGATCCACATTTGGTTGATCTAATCATTATCAGATCTACATCATGGCCTGAAGTTCTCCCAGCCCAATCTTGCACTCTCCCTACTTTCCTTCCACAAAAATCAGATCATCATTATGTCCGAAATCTTACCTGTCCGATTGTGCTACCTCCCTCCTATAGTTTTCATAGGTGTTATCCCACAAACTCATTGAAGTCCTAACTCCATCTCAATGACTGCTTTCTGGAGGACCTATAGTGTTATTTGACATTTTATTTGTTTACTTACTGTTTCTCTTCATTAGCATATAAACTCTATTAAAATGGATTTTTAAAATGTCTTAAGTGCCTAGAACAGTATCTGACACATAGTAAATATCCAATAGAATACATTGCATGCCAATTGGTATGTATATAACAAAGACAGTTTTTAAATATGAAAAAACCTTGATGGCTAATTGACCACTTATTGTTCTGTTTCCCCATTCCTAACTCCATATTTCATATAATTAGGGACCTAGTGTCTCTGGAAACTCAAGAAATTCTGACCCTCTGAATTGGCCTTGAAAAAACATAAAAATATAATAATTTACTATTGCTTTAAGATTTATTAGTCAATCATAAACTTAAATCCTTTGAGCAGGGTAAGCAAGAATTAAGATGGTAATATAATAGCTCTCTTCTTCCATTATAGATAGAGCTTTCACATCCTCCTTGATAGGAATAAGATGAGAAAGCAAATAAAGAATATGAGAGGTATTTCACCCCTGTATTGATTTACTAGTTCCAGCTTCACACTAACTTACCCACTGAATGCATGTCTAAAGTAGAAGCTGCCGTGAAAGGATTAGAAATGAATCCAGGAGAAGACAAATGAGCACACATTTGCAGTGATACAAAAATCAATTTTATAAATGTTAAACATAGATATATCTTCTGTAGTTTCTTCCATAGAATGTATATAATCCCACTGATCGTGGAATATACATAGCAGAATATTGTTCCTGCCTGAGTCCTCATGCACTGCACAAAGTCCTTCTTTTATAATATGAGTATACTAAAAACATGTACACTACTAACATCAAGTAATGAAATATATGTCAAACATAATTCCTCAGAGTCCATGTTGTTTGTGAACTTAGAGTTACTAAGATTGAGAGCTATATACAATGTAGGAACCCTTTGCCCCAGAATCCTAATTTTAGACCTTATGCCACCCTTACGCATTTTGCAATATACAAAATAAGGTTGTATGTAAGAATTTAAATGAATACATAGAAAATAAAATCATAAGAACTTAGGTGTTAAGAGGATTCTGGTTAAATAAATAATAATATATCCTTCTGATATCATATAAAATATATAGCAATCTTTATGCAACAAAATTATAATTTTTCCACAAGTTAAAAGATCAAGATGGACAAATGCATGAACACTATGCAATATTTGTAATTGTAAAACTATTTTTATTACATTACATGAATTAACTCTTAATTTACTTAACACAATGAGCTAGGTTCTATTATCATTATATTACATTAAGGAAGCAACTGAGGCACAAAGAGGGGTAGTAATATTTGGAAAGTTCTTTGCATATGTCTGGCATGTGCAAGTGTTCTCTGTAAATTAAATAATTAAAAATAAACAAATATGGAGTGATGGATATTAAATATGTTATTTTATGTAATAGAAGTTTTTATTTCAAAAAATTAATGGTTTCTAATATTTGTATTGAAAATTAAGAGATTAAATATATCAATCTTCAAGAAAAATGGTATAGACAAAAATAAAAAAGATTATCAATTTATGTGACTATTGTGTAAAAGAGTAATATAAAATTAGGATATCTTCAGTTTCTGTAATTGTCAACAGATATTATGACACATCATGTTCCGTTGATATCAATGCATTCATATTTCCTATCCACCCTACAATTCTGGCCCTAGATAAAGGCAAACATAGAGTTTCTAAATAAAAAGAAGCATAACTTTTACACTAGTGGAAGAATATAGCTGATTCAAATTAATGTGTGGAAATCATAGGCAGTAGGTTATACTATATTTTCAAGACAAATGCAAGATTTGACTGAAAGACTCTTAGTAACATTTAACCCTAGGTAGGATCCTTCCCTTTCCTTCCCCCTTCTTCCTTCTCTCTCTTTCTGTACTTTTTTCTTTCTTTCTTTTTATTTTTTGGCCTACAGACCAAAATTTAGCTCATTTAAATAATCATTCCAATGATCCAAGGAAATTCTGACTTACTACGCTTATATAGAACACCAGTCTTGATTTTTCAGGGTTCTCCTTCTTCCTTCCTTTTTTGGGTCATATGAACTCACTTCTGATGAAAAAAATCCTTGGAAAGCTAGAAGTGATTATGAAAATAAAGATAGTTGATATGTGCTTTCATAATAACATCAAATGGAACCTCCCCAAATCAAGGCCATCTGAAGTTGTATGTTCTGGGATTTTTGATCTATTTGTAGTAGTTGTTCACATTCTACTTCTATGCATATATTGCAAATCTCAATACCTTGGTAATAACGAACAATGAATTCCTTCAAAAATTGCAACCACTGGAACTGAAAAATAAAGCTTCTTACCATGAGAAAATGGAGTATAAAATATATAAGGTTTTATACTTTTGTTTCAAAAGAAGGTATCAAACACAAAGAATCCTGTACAGAGAGGGAACTATCTCTCTGGATCCATGGAAACTTTATCCAGATAGTGTGTGTGAAAACTCTGCAGTAAGCTGATAAGAAAACTGAAATGAAACAACAGGTTTTGATGAGATGATTAATTATTAATGCATTGAAACAGTGCCCTCAAAGACTACACTTAACTTTGTAATGCACTTAACTAATGTAACTCTATAACTCAAACCCAGAATTCATCTTTTGTAATTTTCCTCATTCTGTGTAAAAAGATCAGGATTCTAATGTTGTTAAATCATTTGATTTAACTTACTGGAGCAAGTTTATCCTCTGTAATACAAACTTTACTTGCAATTGTAAATAAATTGTTATATGCTTGTGTAAGAAATTATACTAATATTAATTGATACAATACAGCTATTACTTTTTACTTATATTAAAATGATACCGATGATATTGATTTATTCCTACATGCCATCGTTTCCTTTGGAGTCTGTTTATCTTAGAGAATCACTTAAAGACACTTGTTAACCAGGTAAGAGGTTATTAATGTTTTGATGAAATAAATAAACTGGTGTTTTTGACTCTAAAATGGTCTCAAGAAAAGCAACTGCTTGGCCTCTAATCAGGGCCTTAAAACTGAGTTGATACAGCATTAGAAAATGATATTACAAATGACCCTTTGATGTCTTAATATCATTTTTGAGCCCCTAATTATTTGGGGTATTTGAATGGTCTCAATAGTAAAGGATAATTTTAGACAATAGGGCATTAGTTGCCCTTAACAGCCTAGAAAGCATTTTGTTATGAGAGTAAAAAGAGAAACACAAATGAAATTATAATGTGTCTTTTTAGGTTGGCCCATAACAAAGTTTCTCATTTATATGGAATTTGACATACAGATCTGAAATTTCTGGAGTCTCTTACACTATCTTAGTAGAATTATAAAGTGTGTTAAAAGTATGAGATATATATGTATATATATGTATAAAATATGTCTATATATTACATATATAAAAAGTACATATATAGTTTTCTAACAATAATATCTTTACGTATTTCTTGGGTCAAGGCAGTGGACCTAGAAGTTGTTGGAAGCTATGAACTGATGATTTAGTACGGTACATGCAAAGGTTAGTAGTATTCATTTGTGACCAAGGGGAAGGGGTTGTTGTGGCCATGGTTGGAGACAACGAGCAGTGGGATGTGGTGGAAAGCTGGAGGGAGGAGGAGGAGAAAGCACTGGGTAGTGGCAGTCATCTCCCTAGGGATCAAGGGGTTACTCTAGGAGGCAGGTGCCTCCTGGGAAAAGTGATAATCATCATCAATTTTTAGAATGGCATAGATAGTAAGTAGTCACCTCTATCAGACTTCCCTTTAGGCATGGGAGTGTAGGGGTGTACATAATGGCAGAGAGCAAGAAGTATACCAGAATCACAGGGTAAGCAAACACAAAGCTCAGAAAACATAATATTAATAGAATCTCTAACATCAGAGGAAGAAAATTAATAAATGCCCTGTGTCCAGTTTGTTAGCACTTTAGGAGAGGCAGCTTATTATGTGTTGCTGGGATAAAGGTTTTAGTGTTTAGGGCGAAGTTTTCTCCAGTGAAGGAGGTAAAGTCATCTCTAATGGCAAAGTCTTGTGCTGGGGTGATGTCATCTGACACAATGTCATCTCCAATGACAGGGCTGTGGGTCAGGTGATATCATCTGTGATGTGGCAGTGAGGTGTCATCTCCAAGGGGCACCCAACTGAGTTGATGCGGGTCTTGTTATGATAGACCTTTGTTATTATAATGATGCTGACATTGGAGCTCTAGTGTTAGTCTATGGCCAGGACTTCCAATTTGGCCAGTTACCAGGGGGCCTTTGCCTCAGTTATTAATTTGACTGATGATGAGCAAGCTGGTGAGGTCTTTGGGTTTTAGAGCTAGTCAAGCTGGGTGGTGTAAGAGCCTCAGTATTTGCAATGTTTGGTTGAAACAATGGTTTATTTGGAGGGTTTGGACCTCTCTACTCCAAATCAATAAAAGCATGCCAAGCAATAGTATCAAGACCAATACTCAACACAATGGTATGTAACTGTACTTGGCAGGTTTTTGCTATCTTACATTGATTTTCCTCTGGCATGTATTATAACAAAGGAGGCATCTCATTTCATGATCATAGGATATAGTGTTGATTTTATTATTACCTCCAAATATGATTTTTATTTACTGAGTAGAGTTTTCTATCTTCCTTATTGGTAGTCAACACTGTCTGTGACCATAGCCTTGTAGTAGTAATTTTAATTTCCTGAAGGGGATTAGGAGTGCCTGGATTAATTATTCATTTTTTATGACCCAAATATTCAGGAAGATTTATGAGTGGTGGAAATTTAGAGTCCCATGTAAAATGGACAGCTGCCTGGCCTGTGGGACAATCTATGGTTAATTGGTCCCAAGAGAATATACATCCTCAAACTGGCCTCCAGCCCTTATGAATTAAGAGCAAGATGGGAAATTTATCTCATATAAATTATCCCTCTCTCTTCTCACTCTCTCTCTCTCTCAATTTTTAAGACATGACTGTTTAGGATTCTATTACTTTTCTGATACTTCCTGTTTCCTCCTCTGAGCCTAACCTTTATATGATTCTTACTTAAAACTTCAGGCTGGACTGTTGCAAATTTTATGACATTATTGATATGAGGAATGAATAAGGAGAATAATAAGATTATTGATCATAAGAGGAATGATGTGAGAATTATAAAATAAAAATATCTGAACTGAGAAAAAAATAAAACTGAGGTAAAAATAATGATAACATATGCAGATATATCTGGAAGTTGGCTACAAAACCCAAATAGTAAGATAAACTCCAGAAATACATATGAGAGTAAAGGAAGCATCACTGACACAACTTTATTCCTAAGTTTCTATGAAAATTTTCAGAAATATTATAGAAGAGTTAATCAAACTCTGAAAAAACAGGAAGGACATATGGACCTTATCTAATACTATGGATGTATTTCTAGTGCTAGGGCTTCAGGATTACCCAACACCTTCTGTAGCCTTCTGCAAAATGAGCCTTAAATGTCATCCCTTCTAAGGAATCTCTGGTTCTTACCAATTATAGATTATATTAGTTCTCTAAAATTTCATAGTACTTAAGGTTTTATATATATATATATAGAGAGAGAGAGAGAAATATATGACTTTTTTTTTCTTAAGAGATGAGGTCTCAGTGGTGATATAGCACCGCTTGTATTATCTTGGATGGAGCTGGAGCCCATTCTACTAAGTAAAGTATCACAATAATGGGAAAACAAGCACTACATGTACTCACCATCAAATTGGTATTAACTGATCAACACATATGTGCACATATGGCAGTAACTTCTATTGGGTGTCTGGCAGGTGGGAGGGGAGAGAAGAGGATGGGTATATACACACCTAAAGGGTGCAGTGTGCACTGTCTGGGAGATGGACGTGCTTGTAGCTCTGACTCAGAAGGGGCAAAGGCAATATATATAACCTAAACATTTGTACCTCCATAATATTCTAAAATTAAAAAAAGAGAGAGAGAGAGAGATGAGGTCTCACTATGTTGCCCAGGCTGGCCTCAAACTCCTGGCCTCAAGTGATATTTCCGTCTCAACCTCCTGAGTAGCTAAGACTACAATGTGTGCCACCACACCTGGCATGACATTTTTTTACTTGATGTAGAAATCTATTTCATTTTGTTTTGCTTTTACTCCAGAAAGCATTAAGATCTACTCAACTCTATGATCACTCAATTCATCACTGTGGTATAGTTTTATAAATGTAGAAAAGACCAGGTGCTGTGGGCAAGATATTCGGATGATATTTAGAAATGTTTTTAGAAAAAAATATTTGGAACACTATGTAATAATTACTGAAACATTTAGTTTCATAAAGAGAAATGATATGAAGCAATTATATTGAAAAATTAACAAAAATTTATGAGTAATTTAGGAATACCATAAGCTTTATTGAAGATACAAGACAACTGTTTTTATTTCCTTGATTTTTTTATTCTTCTCTCCAAATCTCTATTTTTAAATCTACATTCACAATTGCTTCATGTGATTTTTTCCTCTCATTTTCTTGTTTTTCTCTTTCTTTTTTTTTCTGTAGTCTACACTTTTATGTCTTTCACATATTTCACATTATTCTTAATGAAAGTACTGTTCATATAAAAATTAAAAAATCTATTTGATAAACATTTTTCTGTATTCAATGTCTCCCTCATCTGTTTGAGCTAATCATACTCCAAAATCTCCACTAAAGTTTCTTATTTTGTGTGTTCTTTCATGGATATATTTTCCTTGTGAGTTGGTACCCTTGATATCCCCCAATAGAACAAGTTGCTGACCTTGCCTTTGTGCAAGTATTATCTTCATTTTATTATAAATGCATAAAATTCATAGCCTATTCAATAGCTAAATGACATAGAAGATATATTGCAGTAATATATTCTCTCAAATATAAAGGCATGCATGAAATGACAACTTTTTGGTGATCATGTGAATACACATATTAGAATTTGTTTCAGAAATTGTAAAGAATGTCATCTAGGTCTCTCTGCATTTGTGAAAGTATCAGCTATTAACTTTGTTTTAATAATTGTCTAATTTCTAAAATTGGATTTGTGTCCTTTGAAGCATGAAGGAAGAATTGAAATAAATATATTTATTTGGAAAAATTCATGACTTGAACTTACTATTTGATTTGATTTTTTTAAGGAATCATGTAATGCTTTTCATTGAAGCTGTTTTTTTAAAAAAGGCTTTGACTTTAGCCACTGGGTTATTTGAAATCTGAAGAATGATGAGGAGGATATCCATTTACAGTTTATATTTGCATGTTCTCCTTTATATAAATTCACAGTGTTTTAGTTGAATTGTTGCAAATTTTGTTGTTCATTAGTAGGGCTAAGACTCTTGCAAAACCAAGCCATATGTGTCTGTAGAAGGCATCAGACACAGATTCTGACACATAATATTCTTGATGAATGAATAAATGAATGCATGAATAAATTAATAAAGCTAGAAATATATTATTGACTCTGATAAGCAATCAGAGCCACACTGCATAATAGATACATGACATAGTTTCAAGATATGTGAAACTGAGTAAAGTACCTCAATTTTTAATCCTCAGTTTCTTCTGCTAAATGAGAAAGAAAATGGTACTTAGTTCATAGTAGCATTTTGAAGATTATTTGGGAAACTTTATATTAAACTTATTATCAAAAATATCTGACATAACACAAACTTTCATAAAACATTAGCTTTTGTTCAAAAGCAATTATAGAAATAATGTAATATTGTTTCTCCTTTCCACGTTAGTTATCACAATAGACAAAATAATTCATTCCTTCAACATAACTTTAGAACATCAAATAAGTGGGAGAGTTGGGATTCAAATCCACATCTGTTTGACACCAGAGCTAATAGTCTTTAACAACAATTAAAAAGTATGTTAACACATTAGAATGAAATATAATAGACCAGGGAAATAAAATAGAAAAACAGACTTTGACAGAGGCAATTAACTATGCATTCTGTTTTTTAAATCTATTCTTCTCTTCCCTATATAAACCAGATATTGCCATTAATAGTGCAGCCTTAGAAAACCGTACTGATGTGCTCAATGTGGCTTTAAAATAATCAGCTAAGAATACTAGCTGTAATAAAAGAACAAATATAGGGATAGCAAACTGCCCACAAAGCAATCGCTTCTGCTCATGAGCTATCCAAAGATGATAAATAAAACTGCAAATGGTGATGCAAAAGAGAAATGAGTAATGTGTTTTTTCACACATTTCCATTGTTATGGCCTGTGGTAAAGTTAACCATGCAGCATAAAACTACTTTTTCCTAAACTTATCACATTTAACTAGATTCAGATCAAACAATTTATTGCTAACGATCTATTTCATTCCTTTCCCTCTATTGCAAAGGAATTGAAAAGAGCTACTAATGTTAGAGGAAAAATAAACAGACTGAATTAGGTTCATCTCCTGTAGGCTTTCATACAATTTGACCTAGAACCGAAGGCCCTTTTCCACTAGAATATTGGCCCTACGCATTGCATCAACACAGCAGAAAGGGCAATAGAGAGAAAGCTGTATTTTTCTTCCAAGAGAGACCTAGGTCTTTTTGCAATTCTGTTGGAAGAAGCAGAAGAGAGAGCCCCACACAAGTATTTCAATCATTTAACAGTAATCTTCACATAGGCATAATGTTGCATGACTGCAACTATACAACTTTTAAAAATTTCAACGAATTTGCTCGTTAAATTCTATTATATAAAGAAAAAAAGGAAGGATGAGAGGGAAAAAGAATAAAAATACGAGAGAAGGAAGGAGAGAAGGAAGGAAGGAAGGAAGGAAGGAAGGAAGGAAGGAAGGAAGGAAGGGAGGGAGGGAGGGAGGGAGGGAGAGAGGGAAGAAGGTAGTCAGGCAGACTTCTGCTTTGGATAGACTTCCACTTTGGAAACAAGGAATAGATCACAGCAGCCTAATGCCCTGAGCTAAAAATTAGCAAAAGTGAACAAAAACATTTTTGATAATTTTATACTTTTTTGAAATTTTGATCTATAATTTTAAAGAATTTAATATTTACCAAAAATGCAAAATTATTACAAATAATTCCTACGTAAATTTTACCCAGCTTTCCCAAATGATATCACCACCTATAGCAGTAAAATGATCAAAACCATGAACTCAATGATATGATACTTATAACTAATCTTCTAACTTTATTTACATTCCACCAATTGTCCCGTCAACATTGGTCTGGGCTCAGGATGCAATTAGAATCATACATTGAAATTAGTTGTCATGTCTCCTAATTCTCCTCCAATTTGGGGCACTTCCTCAGTCTTTTCATTTATGACCTTGACAATTTTGAGAATTTCATTTTGTGGAATGTTTTTCCATTTAAGGTTTGGTTTATGTCTCTTTATGATTAAATTCAGGTTATGCATTTTTGGTAGAAATAACACAGAAGTGATGAGCACCTTTTCAGTGTGTCATAAGAGGAGATACATGATATTGATATGTCTCATTACTGATATAAAATTTTGTCTTTTGGTTATAGCTTTGTTTGATACTTTTCTCTATTTAAAGTTTCTTTTGTTCCTTTATGATTAATAAATATCTTGTGGGATGATACATTGAGATCATGCATATATCGTTTCTATCATACTTTTGATTACTAATTATAGCAACCAATAGTGATCCTTGCCTACAACAAATATTACTGTGTTGTTTCTCAAATGATTTTCTATTTCCATAATCTGTCTCCATTTATTAATTAATAATTATTAATTGGATACTTGCAAGCATCCAATATGCTTATTGTTTCACACACAAATATGGATAGAGAAAGAGAGAGAGGGTCGGGAGAGAGAGGAAGAGAGAGAAGATGGAAGGGAGATAGAAAGAGAGGGAGAGAGAGAACATTTCTATATCCATCTGTTTGTGTTTTTCTTTGTGTCTGTATACAACCATGAATTTATACTGATAACCCCAATTCTAATCCAACACCAGAGGGTTCATTCTGGTCTTTTTCCTTTTTCTGTTTGTAACTCTCTACTGTGATAATGAGAAATATGGTCTTAAGCATATCGCATTTACTTTTGTTTTCAATTCTAGAATACATCTAAAGCAATTTCAGAATTGCTGCTCATACTCCTAAGAAAAAACAAATTTACTAAGTAGAGTACAATATTTGTATATAGTACTTTTTGTCTTTCATGTTAGAGCATATGGCTAAAATAGCATTTTCCAACTTTACAGAGGTTAGTTCTTTTATTCTCCACACCTTTCAGTGTTTTTATATTCTTTATTTAAATATGCAGTGATGTTCATTTATTCTTCTTTGTATTATACGTGGGTTTTCTCCCACATCCTGGTTGAATTAATTAATTAATACTTGAGTTTTTGTAATGTTGATGGGGCTCTAAAAGTGAGGAATAAAGAATTATGCTGAGAAAAGTGACACTCCATCCCTCTAACCTCTTTCCATTTTCCCGTTGATTATACTCTGTTCCTACCCACTCTTTTAGGTTATGTGCATTTTTCTATTTCCAGTGCTCCTTACATAAAGATAGTATTGCAGTAGGCAAAGTAATGTCTCCCTCCGAAGTTGCCAAAGTCCTAATCCCTGCAAACTGATTTTAACACAGCAAAAGAGACTTTGCAGATGTGATTAAGATTAAGGACCTTAAATTGGGAGCTTATTCTAAATTATCTAGGTGAATGTTATCAAATCACACGAGTCCTTAAAAGCACAGAAAAAGGTGTGGTCAGAGAGACAGATGAGAGGACTGAAATGGGGGCAGTAGCATTCAACTGTGCTGGTTTTGAAGATAGAAGAAGAAGGCCACAGTCCAAAAAACATATGTGGCCAGGCTATAGCAACAGACAAGGCGAGGAAATGTAGCAGGGGTCCTCAAACTTGTTAAACAGGGGGCCAGTTCACTGTCCCTCAGACCGTTGGAGGGCCGGACTATAGTTTAAAAAAAACTATGAATAAATTCCTATACACACTGCACATATCTTATTTTGAAGTAAAAAAACAAATGGGCAAAAACACCGCATGTGGCCCGCGGGCCGTAGTTTGAGGACGCCTGATAGATCATGCAGAAGGAATCACGCCTACACCTTGAGTTTAGCCCATTGAGACCCATATTGTACTTCTGACCTATACAACTGCATCATAATAAATAAATATTGTTTAAACCAGTACATTTGTGGTAATTTGTTATAGCAGCAGTAGAGAATTAATA
Organism: Cheirogaleus medius; assembly: GCA_008086735.1. Classification (NCBI taxonomy): domain Eukaryota; kingdom Metazoa; phylum Chordata; class Mammalia; order Primates; family Cheirogaleidae; genus Cheirogaleus; species Cheirogaleus medius. The sequence continues at coordinate 33,392,800 of VBSM01002121.1, read as the reverse complement.
CAAAGATACTCTTTTGCATTTGATGTTTTCACATAAAAATATTTACAGAGCATGCTATGTCACTGCATTGATTCTTCTTTATTATTTTTACTTCTGTGTAGTACTCTATTGTGTGGATCTCCTATGGTTTATTCAACAACTTTATGTGTGAATCTTTAGTCTTTTCCAATGGTTTGCAGTTGCTTACAATGCTACAGGTAATAACTTTGTGCATATGTATTTTACATTGTTAAAAGTGAATTCAGTGTAAATTCCTAGAAATAATATAGCTTTGTCAAAAAAGCAAGTGCATCAGTTTTATTATATATTATATATTATTTATTATATATTATTAAATTAGCACCTAGAAAGGTTGTCATAATTTTCATTCCCACCAAAAATGTGGGAGAAAGCCTATTAGCTCACAACTACAGTAAAATATGTGTAATATTATTTTTTAAAATTTTATTTCCATCCATGTTATAAGTGAATAATAGTATCTCAGTGTTATTTTAATTTGTATTTTCTCTAATTATAAGTTTTGACGCATCTATTTTGTTGTGGTAAAAAACTTAACATTAAATTTACCATCTTAATTATTTTTAAGTATTCATTTTAATAGTGTTAAGTATATTCACACTGTTGTGCAATAGATCTCCAAAACATTTTCATCTTGCAACACTGAAATTACAGACCTATTAAACACAAATTCTCCCTCTCAGCTCTGCCTAGCTCTTGGCAATTACCTTTATGCTTTCTGTTTCCATCATTTTGTTCTTGTTATTGTTGTTTAGACACAGTCTCACTCTGTCACCCTGGGTAGAGCGCGGTGGCACCATCGTAGCTCACTGCAACCCCCAACTCCTGGGCTCAAGTGATCCTCCTGCTGGGACTACAGGTGTGTGCCACCATGCTCTCCTAATTTTCCATTTTTAGTAGAGACGGGGTCTCACTCTTGCTCAGGCTGGCCCCGAATTCCTGAGCTCAAGCAATCCTCATACCTTGGCCTCCCAGAGTGCTAGGATTACAGGTGTGAGCCACCGCACCCAGCTTGTTTTTATCATTATGACTACTTTTGATATTTTATATTAGTGGAATAATACAGTGTTTGTCTTTTTGTGACTTGCTTATTCTTTTTTAGCATAATGTCCCCTCTCCCCCCACAAGTCTGAGCTTCAAGCGTGACCATCCCTCAGACGG
>VBSM01002121.1:33360061-33389434 GCA_008086735.1 Cheirogaleus medius | reverse complement strand
CACCATTGTTTCTTAAAGCTGAATAGTACTCCATGGTATACATATACCACATCCTGGTTTCTTTGCATGTCTTTTAATCTTCTTTTGGAAGTTTGGCATTTGAAAAATTAGCCAGCTCTCCCAGATTTTGCTGTCTGGTTTTGTACAGGGTGTACTTTCTCTACGCAGTCCGGCTAGATTTTCAAAGACTTCTCAAACCTTTTCTGGGCACTCATTTTTTCTGGGAGTATGTGTAACTTCCTAACTGAAAAGGTTCGCTGGTTTCTACTCAGGAGGTCCTCATGGTTTCAGGGATTCTGATGCGTTGCTGGTGCTGTTCTAAGCTATAATACTCGAGCTCCACCTACTGTCTGTCTATGGTACTGGTTGTTCTCAGAGGCCGCCAAACTGGCACCCGGTTCCTGTCAGTGGTTGCATGTAGACAGTACTGGAATCCAGTATCTCTGGGAACTCCATTTGAAGTCATAAAGTTGGACACAAGTTCTATTCCTTTCCCTCCACAGGGAGAACACTGGAGTTGGAGATTTACTCCATGTCATACCATGTTGTGTAAGGAGGGAGTTACTCTGGTAGAATGGGTGCCCACGTTTTTGTCTGGTGGACAGGAACCTCTTAACTGTTACATGGATTTCTCATGGAGGCAGTAGGTCTGTATACTGTTACCTCCATGCCTCCAGGGGCAGGAGGGTTTAGGACTTTTTATTCCATTATTTTGCTGGTGGCATTCACTCTTTAAATGTCTTTATATATTTTATATCTTTCTTATAAATTATCAGCTTATATGATTTTTAATGAGATTTTGTCTTTCATCCCTGTTAAAGGCATATGTTTTAAATTATAGATAATGGTTTATCATCTGTGCTACATATTGCAAATATTTTTATCATCATCTGCAAGTTATATTTTATAAAGTTTGTGGTGCTTTGGCCATGCATTTTAAAAGTAGTTGTAGGATGCAATTCATTAATTTTTTTATATTATAATACCTCTGGATGTCATAGTTTAAAAGGATTTTCTTATCCGAAGGTTAAATTAAAAAGTCACTGGTGGATTTTTTTCTTATATTTGTTTTGTTTCATTTATCACACTTACATTTCTGAACCATGTAGTGTATTTTTTGTGCATGGTGTAAGTTATGAGTATAATTTTATCTTTTTCAAAAGGCTACTCAAGTCTCCAAACACAATTTATTTAATCTTTTTTCTCAGTCATATGAGATGCCACCTTCATCATATGCTAATTTTCTATAAATACTTGGATCTATTACTGCTCTTTCCATTCTAATTAATGCATTTATTTGTCTATTCATAAACCAATACTACACTGAAGTAATTCTATATGTTTTATACTATTGTTTAATATATTTTATGACTATATCATCTTTTTAGCTTTTTTTCAATGTTTAATGTTATTTTTTTTCATATGAACTCTAGCATCAACTTGTCTAAAACTCCATAAAAAAGAACTTAGCATTTTTCCTGGATTGCCTTAAATTAAAAAATGAATTTGGGAAAATTAGCATCCAGGAAGAGGGGTTTCCCCTCATTTGTTCATGCCTATTCCTATGTTTTTCAGAGTTTTTAAAGATTTCCTCACATAGATTCTGTACATTTCTTGTTAAGTATGTTTAAGTGTTTATTGTTCTTGTAAATAATGTTTATTTTACCACTGTTATCTATAATTTGTCAGTGTTTATGGAACTATTTATTTATGTGTATTATTAACATACCCTGCTGTTGCACTGATTTATTTCACTTATTGAAAGAATCATGATTCTTTTGGGTTTTTCAAGTATACTATAACATCATCTGCAAATAGACCTTTTAAATTTCTTTTCTAATTCTTATACTACAAATAAATTTCTCTTGTCTAACGAATTGTTGAATTCCTCAAGTACATTATTTAAGAGTAGTAGGATAGTTGATAACCTTTTCTTGTTCCTGATTTCAGTGGAAAAACTTCTAATACTTTCTCATTAAGTAAACCACTAGATTTAGTACTTGGTATATTTTATCATGGTAAAGGGGTATATATCTATTTCTATGTCCTTGAGTGTTTTTTTTATGACTGAGAGTTGATTATAGTCAAGTCTTTTCCAGTACATATAGAAACAATTACAATTTTAAGATATATTAATAAAGTATATGAAAGGTAAGTAAAACTGATAAGTCTTAGCAAGAGGGATCAATGATAAAATATAATTTACTATATCAGGAATAAAAACCAGGACAATATTATAGAACCTAGAGGTTTCAAAAAGACAAGAATAGAATGTTGTTGAAAATCACACATGAAAAATTTGAGAACTTAGATAATACAAATTCCTCAGCAAACAACTTATAAAACTGACATGAGAAAAATAGAAAATTTAACTAGTCCTATATCTATTAAGAAATAAAACTGAAAATAAAATAACTAGGAATATACTTAACTAAGGAGATGAAAGGTCTCTACAGGGAGAACTATGAAACACTAAGGAAGGAAATTGCAGAGGACATAAACAGATGGAAAAACATACCATGCTCATGGATCAGTAGAATCAACATTGTTAAAATGTCTGTACTACCCAAAGTGATCTACAGATTCAGTGCAATCCCTATTAAACTACCCATGTCATTTTTCTCAGATCTGGAAAAAACAATTCTATGCTTCCTATGGAACCAGAGAAGATCCCATCTAGCCAAAGCAACCTGAAGTAAAAATAACAAATTGGGAAGTATCAAAATTCAAAACTTCAAGCTATCCTACAAGGCTATAGGAACCAAAACAGCATGAAACTGGTACAAGAACAGAGATATAGACCAACAGAGAACCCAGACATAAAACTATCCTCGTATAACCATCTGATCTTTGACAAAGCAGAAAACAACATACACTGGGGAAAAGAATCTCTATTCAATAAATGATGCTGGGAAAATTGGATAGTCCCATGTAGAAGACTGAAACAGGATCCTCATCTCTCACCACTCACAAGAATTAACTCAAGGTCGATAGCAGACTTAAACCTAAAGCATGAAACCATAAGAATTATAGAATAAAATGATGATAAAACTCTTATAGACATGGGCCTAGGCAAAGAATTTCTAAAGAGCACCCCAAAGGCAATCACAGCAACAATAAAAATAAATAAATGAGACTTGATTAAATTAAATTACAGTCAAGGAAACAATCAACAAAGCTGATAGACAACCTACAGAGGGTTGGAAGGAGTAGGAGGAAATATTTGCATGCTATACACCTGATAAAGGGCTGATAACTCTTAAGTAGATAACTCTTAAGTAGAATCTATAAAGAATTCAAGCAAATCAGCAAGAAAAAATAAAATAACCCCATTAAAAAGTGGGCAAAAGCCATGAACAGAAACTTTTCAAAAGACATACTAATGGCCAACAAACATGCAAAAATGCTCAACATCTCTAATCATCAGGGAAATGCAAATCAAAACTACAATGAGATACCACTTAACGCTAGTAAGAAAGGCTTTTTATCAAAAAGTTCCAAAACAATAAATGTTGGTGTGGATGCAGAGAGATAGGAACACTCATACACTGTTTGTGGGACTGAAAACTAGTTCAACCTCTATGGAAAGTAGTATGGAGATACCTCAAAGAACTAAAAGTAGACTTACCATTTGATTCAGCAATCCCACTACTGGGTATTTACTGAAAGGAAAAAAAAAGCCATTTTATAAAAAAACCACTAGCATTGGAATATTTATAGCAGCGCAATTCACAATTGCAAAGATGTGGAAACAGCCCAAGTGCTCATTGATATATGATTAGATTAATAAAATGTGGTACATGTATACCATGGAGTATTTACTCAGCCATAAAAAATGGTGAACTAATACCTTTTGTAACAACCTGGATGGTACTGGAGGTTTTAGCCAATTTAATAAGAAGAGAAAAGAAATTAAAACCTTAGAAAAGACCAAATAAAATTATCAGTATCCTCAATTAATTGAATTATTTACATAGTAAATCCAAAAGAATCTACAAAGTTCTAATATAAGTAAATTTAGCAAGTTGTTTATATACAATGTCAACATTTAAATATTCAGTTCAACAAACCTCCTGAAACTTAACAATGAGCAATGTCAGTAATGAGCAAGTCAGAAAACACAACATTCCCAACAGCAGAGAAAACTCCCTTTGCCTCATTTTATTCCCCAATGTCCAAAGAGTACAATACTTCTGACTTAAATCACATTACCTGTCTCTTACTTTTATGTTTCTGTGTGATTTATGTGTATGTTCAGCTTCAATGGATAACCCCAGAGAGTTTTCCATAGCACGTTCACCCATTTACAATAGCACAATCAATATATGAGAGCCCAAGTCATGTCACCATCTTGCCACCAAAAATATGTTTTACCTCTCTGAGACTTGTATTTTCATTCTGTTAAGTCTCAGTTTTTGTACTTCAATTATTCATTTTTTCTTGGCATACTTTTCATCCCATCTAAGAAATCTTTCTTACTCAAGATCCTGTTCAATTTTATAGCTTTATTTATTTGACTTTCATATTTAGATCTTCAATCTAGGCAGACCAGAAGTCCCACTAGCAGCTCCCCTGCTTCTCCACAGACACTTTCAAAAAATGACTGATGAGAATTGGAATCAATGAATAAATATCCCAATTCTTTAACTCTATAGGTAGAGTAACTCTGGGATGTGTGTTATATATGGCATCTCAGAACTTTGCTAATGAGATTAAGATTCAATTGCCAAAAATGGTAGCTGACTTGATAAACCACAATTTAATGGATGCCGTCAATTTCCTTTTCTTGCAAGCCCACTCCCTTACCTAGATTTATTTTACCACTCCAGTATTATTTACACTTGGATCCTTGTCAGGGCCTACTTCTGGAAGAACATAAACTAAGACAGTTGTCTTAGAAGTGGCACTAGGATCAATATACCCAGTATGAGACAATAGAAATTGATAACTTTACCAGAAAGCAACAAGAATCCAATTGCTAATGACAAGTAATAATTCTGGCATGCATATTATCCCCATCATGGGAAAAGACAAGTTATTATACCTATCATTTCCTGTCACTAAGAAAGAGCAAGAACTCTTGGTAGGCTTATTCAAACTTGGGAGATAGTACATAACACATTTGAAATATATTTTCCCATTTATTAAATTCTGATGCTAGTTTTTATTAGGATTCATAATAGAGAATACTCTCTATTAGATTTAAACTGTAGGGCAGTGGCCGGCCCCTTGTTGCAGATGGACTAGTAAATCTCTTGGTGCTTATAGTAGTATCTATAGCAAGTTTTCTCACTCTGTGGAGCCTTTGACAAGCCCCAATAAAGACAAGCACAGTATAGACTCCTAGGACTCTATGGTAAGTACATACTTTCTATAGCAGGGAAATATTTATTATTCAAAAATCAGCTCTTGGTATGCTACCTGGCCGTAGTATATACTTCATTCCTGTCCATAGGAAATCAAGTGTCTACATTAATAGAACTCCCTAGTATATACCTTTCATTATCAGATATAGCAAGTCACAAAGGCCGTATGCATGGTAGCAGTTTGTCATGTGATTAAAATGATATATTCAGGAGAGAGCTCAAACAGACCTAGAGGACAAAAATGAGTTACATGCATAGGTGGCCTAGGAACCTATGATTATAGCCAAAAATTTTCTTCCTCAATTAATAACTATGGCCTTGAATGAAGAATGGTTACTTCATATTACCAGCCCTGATGGATGAGGGAAAAATGCCAGGCGTGGTTTATAGAGAGTAAACATGATGGGTTGGTATAAGCCAGAAATGGGGAGCTGCTGCACGATGGACTCACATGGGGGCTGAGGTTTGTTCTCCTACTAGGCACAGTTTAAGCAGCACATCTGGCCATTAACCTTGTGTGAAAGAACAGGCTTGAGGGAAAATACTCATGAATTTCTGGGCAGTCATGGATGGCTTGAAAGGGTGGTCAGGAAGAAAAAAGATTAGAAAATTGGGGAAAGTGGTCTGCATAAGAAGTATATGAATGGATCTATGTATGCAGTGTATGTAGAACTTAATCTTTCACATCAACGTCCATCAGTGAATGTAATACAATGGAGGCACTGAACAATTAGGTGAATTGCACCCCTCATCCAGCAAACTCAGCCCATTTCCCATAGCAAAATAAGGTGTAGAAAGTATTACCCTTATGTTATGGATGGAGATTATGCATTAACCCAACAGCATGAGTTTATTTTCACTAAGGTTAATTTAGCTACAGATGCTGAAGAATATCTCAACTGCTGGCAGCAAAATTTGATCCTGAGCCTTCAATATGTTATCATCCCTCAAGGAGACAAATTAACTACTTTGCAGCACATTGATTATGTTGGACACTTGCAACACTGAAATGAAAATTTCAACTTTACTGGTTTGCTGGTTCTGCAGCAATATCTTGGCTATTACTACTCTGGGTGATCTCAAAGTAACTGGCTTGCCATTATGGGTTTCCTTAGAATATAGACATGGGTCACTAGGATCACTTTACAGTACAAAGTCAAAAAATTGCTGCATGGCCTTAGGATTTTCTAGTCTGATCACATACTTCTGTCTTGCTAGACTATTTGAATATTTGATAGGAAGGCACAATACGTTGGTATAAACTGAATACATAGAATAGAAAAGAATAGAATAATCACAATAGAATGTTGATACACTATAACAACACTCAAGAGTGACTCTGTTACACTGGATGTTATTATTCAGGAGCAGTCATCTTTGAATGGTACTATCTATGTTCGGTGCTTTGCTAAACTAGCTATCCTATTATTTGAGTGGAATGTGGATTCTTCTACCATGTGGCCACAGTAATGGTTCTTCTTAAACTAGAGATATAACTGCTATCTGGTCACTTTGGGCACCTCTTGCCAGTAAATTAGCATGCATAGAAAGCATTTATCATAGTGGCAAGATAAATTAACCTTGATTTTCAAATGGCTATAAAATTGTTGCCACATAATGGTGGTAGAGAATAGGATACTTGCAACTTGTAAGATTCATTTGGGTACCTCTATGTAATTCTATGTGTTATGATTACTATAAATGGACAACTGAAACAGCTATGTTCTGACAAGAATGTGATAACCATGTGCTTAGACCCTTTCACCCACAAAGACTGAAGGTTTAGGTTACCCCACTGGGAGATGAACTATACCAGCAGAAATGCTGGTTAAACGTGAGGTTCCGGACACTCTCATAGATCCCCATTCCTCATCACCCCTTCACACTCCCCCATGAGATATGTCTGTGAAGGCTTCCTTGCTGCCCAAGTCCAGGACCATGACCTCTCCCCTGCATTTCCCTGTACCTCTCTTGTGACCAAATGACACCAGTTCCAGCAGAGCTGTCTAAGCTGCCAAGTGCGGCATCCCACAAAACAGCAGTAGTGGGCAGGAAGCTCCCAAATTGTGGTGCCCCGCTCTCTGTGGCAGGCACAGCTGGGAGAGTGCACCTGTCGTACAGAAAGAGCCCAGCATTGTGAGCTTCTTGATTCAGAGTACTCTTGCAGGTGCAATAAGCGAGGGAGGGGCTGCAGCTGCTAGTCAGCTGGAGCTCAAATTACTTTCCCTACTACAGTGAACAGGGGAGGTGCAGAGGAGGAAGTGTGTATGTACAAGAAAGCCAGCACTGCAGTCTCTCATGGCGCTCTCTCATGGGGTTTCCCTTATGGACACCCAAACTCCTGGGGTTCATTGGTTCACCCCACTACTCCTATTTATCCACTGTGCCTGGGCTTGTGGAGGGCAAAAGCACCTTCATTACACTGTGTGCCCTGATGTTCACCAAAGGCATCTAGGTGGGGTAGGGGAAAGCCCCCTCACCCTTTCACTGGGCTCCAGGCATCTTTGGGTTTGATCTGAGATGCTATTTTCTCCTCTCTAGATTCTTCTTTCTCAGCTTCTCAGTTTTTCTCCGTGAGGTCCCCAGACATCTCTTTTTTCTCTCTCTGTGATTCACAGCTGAGCTGCAACTCTTCGCTTTCCTCCGTTCAATATTCTACCTTCTAGGCAGGATGGTCTGACAAGCGATATCTCTCATCAAACATCTTGGCTCTTTCCCTGGATTCAGTACTATTTTCAACTTTAGGCATCTGCCAGGGGTCTTGGGATATATTAACCACATATAAGGGAGGGCTACTGTAATACAAAAATCTCACAACAAAGACCCCTGGACCTGATGGCATAACCAGTGAATTTTATCAAACTTTCAAAGATTTAACACCAATCTCTCTCAAAATTTTCCAAAAACTTAAGAAGAGAGAACACCTCCTAAGTCATTGTATGAGGCCACCGTTACCCAGATACCAAAGCCAGACAGACAGTACAAGAAAAGAAAATCGCAGACCAGCATCCCTTATGAACATAGATCCAAAACTCTTATACAAATGTTAGCTAACTGCATTCAACGGCACATTAAAAGGATTATATACCATGACCAAGTGGGGCTAATTCCTGGAAGCGATGCATATCCACAGGAAGATGAGTGGATAAGCAAAATGTAACACACACACACACAGAGGAATATTGTTCAGCCTTATAAAGGAAGAAATTTTGACATGCTACAACATAGATGAAACTGGAAGGCACAGTGAAATAAGCTAGTCACAAAAATATAAATATATAAATATAAATACTGTATAATTCCATTTATATGAGGTACTTAGAGTAGTGAAAATTATAAAGACAGAAAATAGGATGGTGATTGCCAGGGGCAAGGAAAGAATGGGGCATTATCATTTAATGAGTGCTACATCTCCTCAGAATTCATATGAGGAAACCTAAATATCAATGTGACAATATTAGAGGGTAGGGCATTTGGGATGGCGGTGTAGTGGCAGCTTTTCGCTCCGAGATTCAGTGGAAAAACACACAGTGTTTAGAGAGAAGGAGAGAGACCAAAGTCTAAAGGAGAAAATGGCCTCCACAGCTAAGTTCTTTCCCATATTTAGTACCAAGGATACCTGCAGAAGGTCAGGGAGTACACAAGAATGTGGAAACTCAAGCAAGCGTAACTCTTTGCAGATAAGGAACAAGATGTGTAGATATCAGCTAATACTTTTTAGAACAAAGAACTTAGTTGGAGGACAAAGATCTGGGCGGTTTGCTAACTTCTTTAACAACATCCATACACATCAGTTGTTTTTAGCCGACCTTTGCACACAGCAAACAAGCAATTTCAGGCAGGCATTTTCACCTGTCCCTTCATTCATTCTGCTCACATTCTTTCCATCCATCCATCCTGTCTTCTAGGCCCAGCCCCCACATGGCGGAGCTGTCATAAATGAGATTAGTGTTCTCACGTAAGAGGCTCCTGAGAGCTACCTTGTATCCTCTACCATGTGAGGACACAGCTCGAGGTGACATCTGTGAACCAGAAAGTGGTCCCTAACCAGACACTAAATCTGCCACTGCCTTGATCTGGGACTTAGCCTCAAGAACTATGAGAAATGATTTTCTTTTGTTTAAAAGCCACCCAGTTTATGGTATTTTGTTATAGCTGTCAAATAAACTAAGACAATGGGTATAGAATTTCAGTTTTGCAAGATGAAAAGAATTCTGAAGATGGACTGTGTGATGGTTGTGCAATAATAAGGATGTACTCAATATCATTGAACTCTACACTTAAAATGGTTAATATAGTAGATTTTATGTTATGTATATTTTGGCACAATGATAAAATTTAAAAAATGAAAATAAAAAAAGTTGAACTGAAAAATGTAGAAAGATGGATTTTACAAAATGTGTGCAGAGATTCGATTGAGATGATTAACAAAGCCAAAAACTTGTTTCCAGAGAAGTTATTTCCTGCCTAGCAAAGCAGACAAATCTACTGATCAGAAGAAATAAATATATTTAGAGCAAACAGACATTTACAATATAAGTCCCAAATTGAATATTGCTAAGGCAAGAATCTAGTGTTTACACATATTGATTTCCTATTAACTGCTTCTCACCTAGGCAAATTCATTGTGCAATTTTTCTTCTCTGGTGACAAGTAACAGATATTTCAAGATAGTTAATGATTATCACTGTAACACAAGCTTCTTGAGTTTTCATTGTACATTCACACACACACACACAAAAATCCCTTAAAACAATGCCTAGTATACATAAGAAACTCAATAATTAATTATTGAATCACTGAATTATATCACAAATAATCATGGAAACCTGAGAGTCAATCATCCAGTTATTGAATTTCTAGTCTATGCTAAGACTGTGTTCAAAAAAGAATTTTGAACTGAGAAAATGGTCACACATTTCTGACGAAAGGCCATACACCTTCCTTTCATTTGCAGGTCTTTTGACTCTGCAGTTTTGAAAGACTTCAGAAGTCAACCACTCAATCAAGTGGGCAAACAAGAAAGATAGAAAATCAGTATATAAACAAAGTAGGCAAATGACATGAATAGAAATTTTTTAAAGGAAGGTAGAATAATGGCCAAAACATATGAAAAAATGCTCAACATTTCTAATCATAAGGGAAATGCAAATCAAAATCACAAAGAGATATCTCTTAACTCCAGTGAGAATGGATTTTATCAAAAATTCCCAAAACAACAAATGGTGGTGTGGATGTGGAAAAATAGGAACACTCATACACTGCTGGTGGGACTGCAAACTAGTACAACCTCTGTGGAAAGTAGTATGGAGATACCTCAAAGAACTAAATAAAGGTAGACCTACCATTTGAACCAGCAATCTCATTACTGGGCATCTACCCAAAGGAAAAATGGCAGTCTATAATAAAGAAATCTGCACTCGAGTCTTATAGCAGCACAATTCACAATTGCAGAAATGTGGCAACAACCCAAGTGCCCATATGAGTTGATTAATAAAATGTGGTATGTTTATATCATGCAGTGCTACTCAGCCATAAAAAAATGGTGAACTAATATCTTTGTATTAACCTGGATGGAACTGGAGTCCATTCTTCTAAGTGAATTATCACAAGAATGGAAAAACAAACACCACATGTACACACCATTACATTTGTAGTAATCGATCAACATATAGGCACATATGGAAGTAACATTCATTTGGGTTCCAGACAGATGAAAGGGGGGAGAAGGGGATGGGTAAATTCACACCTATTGGATGTGGTATGTGCTGTCTGGAGGATGGGCACACTTGTATCTGTGACTCTGGTGGTATAAAAGCAATTTATGTAATCAAAGTGTCTGTACCCCCATAATATTCTGAAATTAAAAAAATACAAAAACAAATAGTCACAAGGAATAATGTAAAAAATGTATATTTGAAATCATATAAAAAATGTAAAAATGTATATTTGGATCAAGTCTCCAGATATAGTTTTCAATTTACTGGAAATTTGTGGAATGAAGAAACATATTAAATAACAATATATTGTTGCCACCAGCAAAATCTAGACTATAGGAAACTATAAGTGAAGAGCCTAATATTGTCAAGAAAATAAATTACAAGGCAAAAGAAGAAATGGTAGTGATATTTACAGTTGAAAAGAGATTGACTATGAGCTGGTAAATTTTGAAGATGGGTGATGTATACATGTGGTTTCATTATATTAATGTCTCCCCTTGGATGTATATTTGAAATTTTTTAGTAAAATTAAATATACATATATACATAAAATAATTTTTTATTGAGAATTTGTGTTAAAGAACTTGGCAAAGCAATTTTATATGCTATGCCATTAAAATATATTACGAAATAAGTATTTTTCTTCACAGTTTATAAATAAAACTATATTTCAATAATTAAAATATATTATCTGTAGTCAGAGCTAATCAGAGAGGATTAAATTCAGACTTGATGGAGTCTCCTTAGGGTATTTTTCCTTTGGATAATTAATGCTCAATTATAAGAGAGTCTATTTGGGAGATCCATTTAAAACTTAAATGGAAAATGTATAAGAGATCACACCCTCTACTTTTTCTCCATTCATGTCAATACAAGTTGAATATATCTTATCCAAAATTCATGAGACCAGAAGTGTTTTGAATTTCAGATTTTTTCAGATTTTGAAATATTTATATATACATAATGAAATTTGGGGAAATTAGATCTAAGTCTAAACATGAAATTCATTTGTTTTATACACACCTTATACATATAGACTGAAGGTAATTTCATACAATATAGATATTTTTGTCATTCACAAAGTTTTTCAAATTTATTTTAATTTATATATAATAGTTACACATATTTTGTAATAGATATGATATTTTGATATTTGTGTACAATATGTAATGATCAAATCAGAGTATCTATCACCTCAAACATTTAACTTTTCTTTGTGTTGGGAACATTACAATTCTTCTCTTCTAGCTAATTTGAAATATAAAATAAATTATTAACTATAATTTCTCTACTACACTATCAAATACCAGAACTGGTTTTATGTATCTGTTGTACAATATTTTTAACGATTTTGTGCATGAGACACAGTTTTGACTGCTTCTTGACTGTGACCCATCACACGAGGTCAGATGTGAAATTTTCAACTATAGATCATGTCAGGGCACAAAAAATTTCAGATTTTGGAGCATTTTTGGATTAGACATGTTCAAACTGTGCTCAAAATATAACTCACACTAATATGTAATTTGTTTTAAATTCCCATATAATTATTGAGAATAAGAGAGTGAGTTATTTGGCCTTGTTTATCCATGCTCAGGGAGCAATCACTTTATGCTTTTTATACATTCATACATTCATAGGTGTATATGAAGACAGATTAATAGAAGATGATTGAGACTCTAAAAATAATTACTTCCAGAATAGTGTCCCCTGTGGGGAGAGATAAAGATATATGAAAAAGAGTCTCAAATAAATAAAAATATAAACCAACAAATAAAAGCACTCTCCCTAACTCCCTACTTTTTCTTGTCAGTCATGTTTAAGTAATAGATGATTTTCTGTTGTGTCACTTAGTTGTGGGAATGCACTGCCTTTTCCAAAATATTTTGGAGTTTTAGGCATTAAACTAGAAGGATGCACATAAAATCAGCATTGTGAACAACCAGATGTCATACTTGTGCATAGTGTAAGAAAATGAATTTCTTTTATAAATTAGGACCAGACTTCTTAGAAAGAATTCTGAACAAAAAGGTTGAATAATTAACACTGCAAACTATCTAATTCTTTTAGCAAAGCTTATTTCACAGTTTTGCTTCAGTGTTCACCAGCTGTAGAGAAGGCAATTCAAACTCCCTAAATTAATCCCAGCTGCAGTGCTTGCAACACAATTAACACATTTAAAAGTGATAAATATATGTTAAAAAACAACAATTTGGGGTCAATTTAAAACAAGCTGTCAGAAAGTCGGAGATTGCCTAAATCCTTTTCATTTCTTGTCTGTTAATTGTAAATTTCCATAATCAATTTGGATCTGGGGAAAGGTTTAAATTACTAAAATATTAGTTCTATTTTCAAACATGTGTGTGTGTGTGTGTTTTTTTAAACTCCAAGAGAGGGAGATAACTAGAAAAGTGTTTCATAATTTCAGAGAACATAGAAGAAAGATACTGGCTCATTCATTTTGACATTCCAAAAAGAAAAGACTCATCGTGATGCTATCAAAGGGATACCTCCTGGATAAATAATTATAAATAAGATATGGCCACTATGTTAGACACTTATTTATCCACATGCCATATGATTTCCATGCCAAACAATCCTTAGAGTGGGAAATCATCCAGATGGAAATCACCAAGATTCAGGAAGTGACGGTTTGATGATCTTTATACGTGGCACTGGTTTAAGGACTTCTCACTGCCATTTTTCACCTCAATCCCATATCCCTGGAATAAATATTTACAAATATACTTATGTTGACTGAGATAGTATTTACCAAAAAGTAAAAAGTTTTGTTCCAGAAGCTTTCAGGATTTTAGCCGGGGAATAGATTATACCTTTCCTTTTGGAAACAAATGGGAAATGTATTGTGTACTTAGAATTCTCTTTATGTCCATTTTATCACTTCATCCTCACAATAATCATTTCATTATTATTACATCCATTTTTATACTAGTGGAATGTGAATATCATAATAAATAAATGTTTTCCTAAGATTAAATAAGCAAATATGAATATATTAATATAAACGCACACAACACAATAATTTTTTACTTCAGTGGTATGGTGTTTCTACACATTTTACAATTATATTACTCAATATTGACTGTTCTTTTATTTTCATAAAATAAGTGAAAATATAGTTAAAAATTACTTGAGAAACTTTAGTGCTTTCATTTTCAGTGGTGGTTGTTCATATTGAGAGGCTTGAATCAGAAATGTGGCAGAGAAAATAATTATCAGGCCTGGTGATAAATTAAATACAAATCACCAAAAAACAGAATAGATAAGCATGCCCCCGAGATTCTGACTTTAGGTATCTGGAAACATCTTACCTTTACATTAGCACCCCCAAAATGAAATATTTATGTATAAATAAACAAAATATGTACAAGATCTATATGATAAAAACTACAAAATTGATGAAAAAATCAAAGAACTAAATAAATGAAGAGATATTTTATGTCCGTGGATAAGTAGATGCTTTATCATCAAGGTGTCAGTTCTTTCCAATTCTATACATAGATTCAATACAATCCCAAAGAAATTCCGATAAGTTATTTTGTGGATATCAACAAACTGACTCTGTAGTCAATGTGGAGAGATGAAAGACACAGAATAGCAAACACAACATCGAAAGAGAAGAACAAAGTGGAAGGACTAACACTACTTGACTTTGAGACTTATTATAAAGTTAGAGTAATCAAGACAATTTGGTATTGGTAAAAATAAATAAATAAAAATAAAATACAAATAGATCAAAGAAAAAGAATAGAGAACCCCCAAAAAGATTAACATAAATATAGCCAGCTGGAATCTGATAAAACAGCAAAGGCAATATAATGGAGAAAAGATAGTCACTTTAACAAATTATGCTGGAACAACTGAACATTGACAAAAGAAAAAAAAAGGAATCTAGGCAAAGACATTACACTTTCACAAAAATTAACTCAAAAATTGACCACAGACCTTAATGTTAAATGAAAAATTCTAAAATTCTTAGAGATACCATAGAAAATCTAAAGGACCTTGGGAATGACAATGACTTCTCAAATACAATCCCAAATGCATGAACAATGAAAGAATTGATAAGCAGCTCTTCATTAAAAATTCCTTTTTTTGCAAAAGACACCATTAAGAGAATGCAAAGACAAGACACAGAGTGGAAGAAAATATTTGCAAAACACCTATTTCATAAAGGATTATTATCCAAAACATACACGGAACCCTTAAAATGCAACAATATGAAAATGAGCAAGACAATGAAAAAAATGGGCAAAATACATGAACAGACATCTCACCAAAGAAGATATACAGATGGCAAATAAACGTATGAAAACATACTTGACATCAATTGTCATCAAGGAAATGGAAATTAAAACAAGATACTACTATATACCTATCAGAATGACCAAAATCCAGAACACTGACACGACCAAACGCTGAGGAGAATGTGGAACAATACAAACTCTCATCTGTTGCTAATGGGAATGCCAAATGATACAATCAGTTTGTAAGACAGTTGGGCAGTTTTTTATAAAACTAAACATACTCTTACCATATGATCTAGCATTTACACTTCTTGGTATTTACTCAAATAAGTTGAAAACATATATCCAAACAAATATCTGCACACAGGTGTTTATAGCACCTTAGCTATGATTGCAAAAAATTAGAAGCAAGAAAAATGTCCTTCAGTAGGTGAATGGATAAATAAACTCTCTTATATCTGGACAAGGGAATAATATTCAGCACTAAAATGAAATCATCTATCAAGCCATTAATAGACGTGGAAGAACCTTAAATGCATGCTACTAGGTGAAAGAAAGTCAGTCTGAAAAGGCTATATACTGACTGTATGGTTTTAACTGTATGATATTCTTGGAAAGGCAAAACTATGGATACAATAAAAAGATTACTGGTTTCCCAGGGTTAGGGAGGAGGTATGAATAGGTAAAGGGCATAGAAATTTTAGGGCAGTAAAATTATTCTGTATGATATTATTAAAATTATAGTGGATACATGTTATTGTCTATTTTTCCAAACCCATAGAATATACAATAACCAGAGTGAGCCCCAATATAAACTATGGACTTTGGTAATAGTGATATGTCAATGTAGGTTCATCAGTTGTAACAAATGTACCACCTGGGTAAGGGATGTTACTAGTAGAGGCAGCAGTGAATATGTAGAAGAAAGGGTGAATGAGAACTCTCTGTACTTGTCACTCAATTTTTCTATGAATCTAAAACTGCTCTAAAAAATAACTAATTAAATAAATATATAGGATTATGAAGAAAACTTCCAAATACAGCATTAACACAAGTTTATCATAAAGTACTAGATGTGTGTTTGTATAGAGAAATACATGACATGATGATGCAATAGGTCTATTATATACCCAAATCTTAAAGTAATAATGAAGGTAAATGAGGCCTTGAGAAATCTGCAACAAATATCTCTGCATTTTATGTTTTTCAAAATCATAGGCACTGCTAATGCTACTGCTACTTTTATAATAGAGAGTATATTTCTCTGACACTCTGAATTTTTCCCCCGAGTCTTTCGGAGGTTCATGAAACAAAGACAAAGAACCCTGATGAACTTCTTTGTAAGACAGAGGCAAGTTCTCTTGGAGACACAGTTCTGGAGCATGATGATGAGAGTTGTTTTTTTTTTTTTTTTTTTTTTCTGAAATCTCAGCCTAGAATCTGTTTCATCATCCTTTACAATTAAGATCTGTCTACACTCCTTAAGAAATCCTCTCTCCTAATACTGACAAAAGTATACTCTCCTTTCTGCAATTAGAACGCTGACACACATGGTAGGTAACAGTAAAGGATTAGCAGGAAGATAAGCTCTCTATATCCTTCCCATGCCAGCTCAGCTTCAATGTCAAGAGCATCATTTATAACAGTTTTACATATAGAAGTCAGAAAAGATTTTCTTCGTGAAATTACAAAAACAAAAACAAGCAGAGAAAAACTAGTTTCCATTACCTAAGGAAATGGACACGATGAGAACTGGAACTCACATCCAGATATGTATTATTTTATTATAGAATCTTTTTCTTTGAATGTTGCTCATTGCTCATTGTTAGCTATGTCTCATTGCTATGCCACAGTGCCTCCACTTTAATTTCATCCAAGAGAAAGGCTGTGCCACAGTGAAGCCTTGCCTCTTTAAGAAGGTTTTATTGTATAATACCCATGTAAAATACACAAACTAATAATTGTTTTAAGAGAATAGTGAGTTTTTAAATTATGGTATTACTTAAATAATGTTGGTGCCTCCCCATTTATACTAATCATATGGAAACATTCCAATATAAATGTGATAATAGATTGGATGTAAGTAAAGTACTCTAAAATCCTTAAAAATGGACTAGTGATATTACAAGTTTTTTGGATATTGCTTTCTTAAGTTATGGAAGAGAGAAACACTCAAGAGGTTGTTTTATATGTAAGATTTCATTTTCTTTTGTATGGTAAGGGAGCAAGACTAGACTATGTGTGAATTTGCTAGTAAAAGCAAGAGAAGAGGCTCAGAGAGCTCAAGATTCATACTCCATAATGCAGTCTGAACTGTTATCCAAGGCCAACATCAAGAGAGCTATTCAAATCAGTTCTGCATTATAAAAGTTGCTGTCCTAAGGATGAGGGTTTTTATGTATTTTTTTTCTTTATGCTAGGAACTTTATTTCTATGGGAGATTTCAATTGCTTTCTGTCGAACCTCAATAAATCTGGGACAACAACTGAACTGCCAGAGGGAACGATAAAGCTGAATGAGATCTAAAAAGATTTACTATTAGTCAATGTGTAGAGAAAAATTTATTCAACCATTAAAAATTATATTTCCCAACCAAAAAAGAAAAAAAATGGTGTGGGAGTCAGTCTTATATCAACATATTGCTGATGAAATCTGGGACTGTTTATTCAGTGGAGGTCTACAGCATTGCCTGCATCCCATCTTCATCTCATGGCATGCAGTGATCTTCAGAGACGAAATGAGAGTGACATACATTCTGTGCAATGCATCATCCATAAAAGTCCACTCACAGGAAAGCAATTCTCATTAGGTTCAACCTGTGAATTATGTTTGAAAATGCAGTTATTACAATTTTCCATTTCTCAGCTGATAGCTGGATGTGTCCACCTTGCTGTAAATCTCAATTTCTTACAGATGAAGTTTGAGGAAAAGTCATTGTAAAATAATATAGAAAGTAATAATGAGTAAACTTCTAAAGGATTTGTTTGATAGTTTTAAGATTGACTGTAGTGAATGAAACACTTATCTGAATTTACTTTCCTTCTTTTCTATTATATTTTTTTAATTGTTCTATATTTTTAAGAGTTATGGAAATATTACCTTTTGTAGGTAAGTTGAAGCTTTATCACTTTATTGACAAATAAAGTTGACAAATCTTATTATTTGAAAACACATTTTATTTTAGTGAAATGGAAAACTAGAACTTAGAAATAGTTTCTTTAGGGATCCCTATTTTTGCCAGTGAACCTGTAATTTATCTCAGTATACGTATTTAGCACCAAATATAGATATCTTATCCCCTAAATATTATTTTTGATTTTATTAAATTATAAGGGAAACAATTTGTGGTTAGAATGGGACAAAATCAAATGACTCATTGCTATGGATCAGAATATATGTGATTATTTACACACACACACACAGATAGTTCACATGCAGAATTCTAATCTTGGCCTACTTTGAGAGACTACTGATTATAACACATCTGTCCAGTTTTTTCCTGAAAATAGCTTTAAGAATGCAATGATGAGTCAACAAGAAAGAGCACAAGATGTGGCCCATAAGAACTTTGTTCTTAATTTTTTAAAATATTTTTTCTCCATATGAGCAGATTCAAAGTTTAACTCTTCACTTGAGTTTGAATAGACTTAAGTGCGTATTAATATTTACTTAAAGTTTTTTATGTACATTAGCAAATAGGCTCACCTATTACCAAAGAAGCTGCTTATCACAACTGTTTCTTAACATCATAAGGGAACCAGAAATGTGAACATCAAAGGGTAATACCCTTTATTTAGTCTCTTAAAAAGGGAGGAAAATAATTTTAAAAATAGATTAATATATTATTTAATCTAAAAATATCACAGATGGTTAGAAAAAACAATAAAGCTCATTTTCTCCTTGTCTCAGTTTCTTCTATTAGTAAAATGAATATCTAATATTTTGGATATATCTTAAGTAAGATATTTTAATAAAGATGCATATGAAGTATTTAGCAATCCCAATAACAATAAGGTGGTAGCATGGCTTATTGTAAAACTGTTCACAAATTTCTCTGCTTAAAGAGGAAATAAAAAAAATCCTGATATAGCTAATAGTATCAATTGCCATTTTTGAAAATTCTACACTCATATTTCAAGGTAATTTACCTACCAATATAGCACCCTTTATCTGGGAAAGAACTTGTTGGTCAGAGAATGTAATTATCAGTTCAACTTGAAGTATATAAATTATAATATAACCTACACTGATTTTATATGTAATCTAAGTAATATCTAGGATCCTTTGTAGTTAAGGTCTATCATTAACTCCACACTATAGAGTAACACTAAAAGAAATACAGCCTTGTCTTTAAAAGTCATGTCAATCATTCTAATTTTTCCAATTGTTTACTTGCATTTATCAAAGGACATTAAGAGATATATAAATCATGTTGTAATACTTTCATGTTTTTCTCTTTACCTGTTACTCTCAACATTGACAAAATATCTTTCCAAACTTAGAGGTTCAAGATCCTGATTTTTCCCTTTTCCTCATTAATTTAACCTGAATAGTACTTCACACTTATAAATATTATTTCTTTCTAATGAAATATTCTACTATTATTTTCTAGTTCTGTATTTTTACCCTCATTTTCTGAGTATCTACCACAAAATTCAGGACTCCAGCCGATCATTCACCTTAGAAGTTGGAGAAGGTAGAAGGGTTCTAGACAAAGACAGAAATTTCTTTAGTAGGAAATAATGCCCAGGGTTAAATTACGGAAAGTGAAGCAATAATGAATATTGTCATCTTTATTACTATTTCTGTTTTTGTTACTGTTACATATATCAGAACACATGAGTATATAAATTAATTGGTTCCTTTGAGAAACTGGCTGAGGAAAAAAATCAGGTTTCTGAAACTATGCATTTGAAATAATATCATAGCCTGCTAGGTGCCTGCTATGGTTACCATTTCACATTCACCTTTGGACAATAAACTTGTATGACCATCTCATCAAACAGCAATGGAGACCTGTTTACAGTATATGAGTTGTCAAACATTTTCTTCCTTTAAGATTTTTCTGCTCAAAAGTACTTTTTAAATTATTGATTGATTACCAATCTGTTTGAATATGAATTATTATAGTTTGAATTATTCAATTTACACAAAAATGAAACACTATCAAAATAATACAGAATGCAAAAATGGTTTATGCAATCTAGAAAATAATTCCAATCAGAAATAATTCCTTATTCCATTGAAATATTAAAAGTTTGTATTTTCTTTGCTTACACTATATTGAGAGTTATTTTTTGATGTATTTTATGTGAGTGTGTATGTTTTATTCTACATCATTGATCAGAAAGTATATGAAAACAAGAATTAAGTTTAACTCACTTGGTATTCTCCCTTAAGAGCTACTAGATTGGCTTATAAATGATTTGCTATTAGTACTATTTGAAGAAATATGGACTTGTGTAAAAACTCACAACAATTGAGTGTACTACAGAATTGCAGGGAGTATAAGAGAACCATGGAGAAAACAAGTGATAAGAGGATGCGGACCCATGAGGAACTCTGAAAGCCACCTAGTTGGCCTTCTATTAGCCCTATTGGTACATACCCATTAAATTAATTGATTGGCTAATTATAAAACAAAATTTATTTCATCATTTTTTCCTGATTACAGGAATAACTTAAAAGGATCATGTCTTTGATTTTTTATTTTCCTCATCAATCTGGGTATAGATTTACTGCTATAAGAGAATGTTATGTTTTAATTTAATAAAACATAAATTTGAGGGAGAAATAAATACATTTAAAAAAGACTTACTATATGTTTTGTTTAAACAATGAATGAAGAATATATTACAGAGTATAAGATAATTAGTATATTCTAAACAATAATATTCAAAGTGATCATTAATAGATTTTTGGAATGAGCCCTAGAATTCTTAGAATATATTTTAAATGTTATTAGGAAGAACAAAGAAATATAACTATGCGAGGTAAAGAATTATTTCAAAATTCAATATATTAATATTTAGTAATGATTTTTTTCACTCTAACTCACAAAAAGCAAAGCAAATCCATAATGGCTGTAGGGTTTGTGCTTTGCTTCATAATAAAAAAAAGACACATTTTGGATCGGAGAGGATTTCCTACATTTAATATACAGCCTGTCCTTTCTGTTATCTAGAAACTGGAGATTCCTTGTCTAAACAATGAAGTCTTAACTCAAGCCATAGAGATATTGATAACAGCAGCAATGGTAGTAGCAGCGGTGCTGGTGGAGGCGATATGAGAGGGAGTGTTGGATTTTTCAAGAGAGGGACATCAGGAGGGGAAGAGAGATATTGTAAAGAAGTCCTCTCTTGTTTATTGGTGTTTTCACTCTCCTACTAGTTCAGTCTCCCCTAAGCACATGCCAGAAAGACCAAGGCATCCAAATCGTTGATTCTTGCAAGTTGACGCAAGTTTCCCATTTCAGCAGTGTCCTGGAGCAAATGGGACACAATGTTAGTGGGAAGCTTGAGATATTTTCAAGGGACCGTGATCCAAACTGGCAATCATATGATTTTAGGTTCCTCTTTTTAGTTTCTAATATATGACTCATTATTATTAAACGCGAAGAAAATAGTAAAAAGGATGCACTCAGTTTAAGAATTGTTAAAATTAACTGTACAATGGCATAAGCAAGTTAGTCTCTTCTTTGTAATTATTTAGAGAGATCTAATGTCATTTTCCCTATACTCATGTATTCATGGAAAATATATGAAATATATTGAGAGAAATATAAATTATGTGTATGATACTGAGATTCAACATCATATGCATTTTAACATATATTACATATGTATATAATATATGTAGATATATATATGTATACATATATATATATATATATATTCAATGAATGAGGGCAGAGGAGGGCAGAGTGCTGTAGATAAAAGGGCAGTGTAGTCATGGCTCCTGTCCTGAAGTGGTGGGTGCTCTGGGAAGGAAAGACTAACATACCTAAAGCCACAGCAAAGGAAAGAGAATAAATTGTATAGTGTGAATGTATATACTATGACTGTTCAAAGAAGAGAAATAAAGATAGTTGGGAAAATTAAATAATTTTTCATTGAAAAAATGGACTATGATTTACACATTTAAGGGCCAATTAGGAAGGAGCAACATAGGAGAGGAACACAGTGGAAGGAAAAAACTAGAGTGAATACACAAATCAGGGATGCATGTAGGCAGATGAAAGGCAACAATATGAACAGAGGGAGGAAATATTTTTGGAAGCTTTATAATGTAGCTTAGTGCAACACATAATTCACCAAGAAATTGTTTTTAATAGTTAAAGTTTCAAGATGTCCCAATTTCTGTATATTAAAACAGTATTTCATTGTGTATTTGCAATTAATTCCAATCCAATTTTTTAGGAACTGCTCATTCACTATCTTTTTCTCTCTTTTTTACCATTTTTACATTAGCATCTCTCATTTCCATCACATTAATACATCCCTGGCTTCCAGCCATTTGTCTATTTATTAACTCCACTGAAGAAAACAAACAGACAAATAAATAAATACACAACAGTCACTTATGCTAACTCTTAACTGTTTTGCTAATACTTTGTTTAAGAAGAGAGGTTTGAAAACACAGACTTTGATAAAACTTCAGGATTTTCTGTGAAGTGAAACTACCTATAATGTGACTTTTAGAAAACTTTTTTAAGAGGAAGATTGCAGTTTAAAGGAGAACTGTTTTGAGAATACTGTCATTGAATGAAGGAGAATTTGCTAATCATATTTTTTCTACCGGCACTGTTAAAAGAGAGAAACAGATCTTGAGGAAATGTAATAATATTTATATTTGGCTATAACTTTTCAAAGTATTCTATAAATAAAAATTTAATATTCCTAACACAATTGATTTCAAAAATTTGAATTTTACTTATTCTTGAATGATACACACACACACACACACACAGCTTGGAATAAGAAGAGCTACAATTGTCTTCAATATATATTTTGGACTGCATATAAGAAAATGACTGAGGAAATAGTGGGTAGAGAGTGAAATGTGCTTATGGAGAATGTGAGCTACTCTTAACTGCCTAATATTTAAAAATTTATTAATGGTCTTGAAAAACAAAGAGTAGCACTACCTATATTTAAAGGTAGACTCCATTAGAGATTCTTATAACTTTTGGTTTTCAAGACTGATAATTTTTTAGTTTTCCAAGAAAGACCAATTACAAATAACACTAAAAATGGTAACTGTAATTATCTCTGGGAATAAAAGTGAATTTAAAAAGGATGGAGAAAATGCACATTCACTTTTTATTGCATATGCTTAGATATTACTTGTTACTTTACCAGAGCATATAGCCCTGTTGCATAAAAGAATATAAAAAACAAAACTACCATTTATTATCATGACTATAACATGAAATAGGATAATGTTTAAAACCATAATCACATAATAGCACAGAATAAATTAATTTAGAAATAAAAACTCATTATATTGTTTCTATTTTATTGTTTTGCCATGGTTCCATTAAAAGCAACCGTAAGAATGATGACAATAGCTAACATTTAAAAATACAATTTCTATTCTAAACATTGTTCAAGGTACATACCTGAGTGTGTATGTGCGCACACTTCCCCATTTAATCCTCAAAGGGGAAACAACAACACTATACCACAGGCACTACTGGACATTACATAACTTAAGGAAGGATTTAAATACAAGCAGTTGTTAAGGATTGACTTCTATCTTTACTATTTTATGGGTGTAAGGTGTTGCACAAAACTGTAAAATAAATTGTGAGAAAGAGGAATCTGTGAAACTAGTGAAGGTGAAATTAGTGTACATACTAATTTCAAAAATTCTTGAGGAAAAGTATCAACAGTAAGGTTGATTTTTAAAGGAAATATGGTGACACTTTATTGGAACTCAAAAGAGGGATACTTTGCAAATATTAGGCATGTTATATTTCTGTGTGGTTAAGGTCAGTGAATAATCAAAGGATTTCTGTTTTTTCCAATAATTTTGTTTTCCTCAAGTTTATATCACTATTTCAAGTAGATATACTTTAGGTATATGGGGATTGTTATCAAATGATATTTTGGGTGAACCCAAGCAACTCAATATTTTAATATTTGTTATTTGCCATGAATGCATTTCAAATCTATCTCTTATAAATTTTGTGTACAATGTAAAAATAAATGTAAATTTAAATAAATGTATGTGCATGTAAATACATATACAGAGAGAAATATCTATATCTATCTATTTATCTATCTCTCTATATCAAGAATCCTGCTAATTTAAAAGCCATTTTTGACGTCTTTATTTTTTTGTTGACACTTTCAATACGGTTTTAAAAATGTATTAGGATCCAAAATTTTCAGACCCTGAAGTATAATTTCAAGCATGCATTATTGAACATCACGGGATTTTCTGAGCATGTGAGAGGAGGATAATGACCTCATAATTACCCCTCTAGTTTACAAAGACATTACATTTTTTTTTCAAATTTTGTAATGAATGTTTTGTCTCTGGTTCTGTAAGAGCACCATCTGGTGGCATCTAAGTCATTTAAGACAATTTGTAGACATCACTTTTGCCAATAATTTTGTGGGGTACAGGGGTAAACTTGTTAGAATGTAGATTTATATATTTTAGATTTTTTTCTGTTTGTTTTAAGTTTAACAAGACAATTATTTATTATTTTGAGTGAATAATCCATACATGAAATCAAATCCCATGAATGAAGTATATAAAAATCTATCTTCCCTCAGGAGAAAAAAACCTACTTTTTCTGATTGCTGAGTATGAGGCAGAGAGGTTTTCAATGACCAGGGCTAGTTAAACAATAGGAAAATCAACTTGATTCAAATTTAAATGTGTATATCCCTGTTCAGGCTAGATTTGGGGGCAGAGAAGCTGTTAATAATTGATAAGGCTCATTGCAAAATATTCTATTTATTGTAATCCTTTTTAGTTTCAAAATATGAGAACTTTCTGTTGAAAATACTACTAAATGTTGAGATTATTTCAACTGAACTTTTGAAATCCATGTTAGATACACAGTCTTACCAAGACAATCCTCAAATAAGTATTTTTCACATAAGAAAATGTTTAGAACAATAAATGACTCATTAGCTTGTAATAAGATATAGTTCCAATAGAATATGATATCTAATTTAACAAAAGATACCATCCAATATTTTATTCATAATATTTTTTATAAAAATAAAATTTTCTAGAGAAATAAATGTATTTATAATATCTATGGATAAATAACACAGACACTATATAAGTGAATACTTATTTTCTATTAGGAATAATACATTACTAATTTTAGGTTTTAAATTTTTCCTATGTTAAAGTAAGGATCAGTATTTCTTCTCTTATGGCTAATTAAAGTTGTGCTTGTTCTCCTGTAGCAGTGGAGAATTAGAACATGTGTAGAAATACATTTTTAATTTTCAGGTTAGTAAGTTAATTCCTCAAATATCCTTTAGGATTTAAAACATTGTCAATTACTTAATTTTCATTCTTTTTATTTGCTAACTAAAAAATAGCTATAATAAAAGGCTGAGGATGAAGATTTAAGTTCTGGGATGAGGCTGTCTGGTTTTGAATATTACTCCCCTTTGTGTTTGTAGACAAATTAAATCCATGGGCCATAGTTCCTTTATCTATAAAATGCAGGTAACACTTCCAGTCTCATTAGGCTATAATAAGCATTAAATAATTTGATACAAATAAAGAACTTGGAGTGGTACCTACTTTTATAAATCATGAAATAAATGTTAGTTATTAACAATTGAAATGCTATCACAAGATATATTCATTTATGACTCCATTTTCCTATGGAAGTACATTTAATTAATATTCTGTCTCGTGATGTGATATGAGTTACTTTATGCAATAAAGAATACGTATCTATGACACAGTTTCCTAGCACTACTGAGAATGAGTTCCATATGCCATGGCCATTGATGACCAGAGTCCCTGGGCTCTTTTTTCTAGTCTGTGAACACCCCTGTCTGTCACTTCAGTATGCTGAATACATGTTTCCATATCTTCTGTGCATCATGACATGTAAGGATTTGTATGAATGACATGAAGCACTTTGTATTGCTAAAATCATCACATTTAATAAGACTAATAATACATTTCAATAATCCATCATGTTGCTGGGAAGACTTAGGGCTGTATAACACACCAAAATAACACCCAAACCAATTCTAAATTAGTCAGTTCTTACACACAAGTGTATGTAATTCTAGTATCTCTGATTGCCTCAGTGAAGTATCAAAAATCATTGCCAATTTTATTCACTGATAGTTGCACTTTTCATAATAACACCAGCTTGTTTGAATCTAGATTTTCTCATAAAATATGTTGTTTTTCATAAACATCAACATCTTTTATTTACCTGCTTAGAAAAATGTGTCTGTTTTAATTCTAAGTTTTTTTTAAACAATTTCACAATATTTGACTTGCTACTGATTTTTTTTCATATATCATATCACTTTTAACAATTTAATTTTGGGTATGGCCCATCAAATCAAAACCACAATTCGGGTACCAAAAAATTAAATTTACATTTATGATATCAATTTAGAAAAATAAAAATTGAAGGAGGAAACTGAATATGTTCAAGGAGCTGTTTTGATATGAATGCACAGTCTGAGCCAGAGCTCGATCATTTTCTTTTGAAAAATATCAAGAGCACAGGAAAAATAATTTTGTACCAAAACAATTATACTTTCTAAGATCTGAATATAACCAAATAATTTAGTATGCTCCATATTTTTCCATCTGATATTTGCATATATGTGTTTGTTATCTAAGGATAATAATGTTTAAATAGGAATAACATTTTATAGAGCAAGATATCACCGAAATGAGTTGTGTACAAATAAAGCACAAATAAACTAAGGTTATCTAAAAGTATAATGAACTGTTGATTAATAATACATTAGCAGTTAATGCAAAAATCAAATTAGTCATCTAAAGAAGTTTGCATATATATGTTTCCCTTGTCATTGATTGGGCTGTAATGGGTTTTAAAGCAAGTACGCCTGTACGATGAGTTCATTTGGTATTCAGTGTAATAGCACATGTAATAATGAAGTCATTTGGCTTCCATTATATAAACATTAGTTAATGGGTACCTATATTAAAATGCAGTTCTATGTTCGTGTTTATTTATGTCTTCATTTGTACACAGCACTAAATCTTTAAAGTTGAACTTTCATGCCGCTTGTTGACATTTATAACTCTGGATCTTGAGTAACTTTTATGGACAAAAACATCCCATTATGTTGTTTTAGACACCAAGATAAACCGCAATTGAATTTGTTAAAAACGGTGTCCTTTACAATTATTACCCAGTTGTCTAATCTCATTTTTCCCCTCTCATTTTTTGGTTTTTTTTTAATGCTGAAGTAGGCATTCAGAATAATATCTTGAGAAATATACTACCACACAAGATCTTTGATACATTTGATTTTATTTTTTATCTCTCAAGTAATTATACCTTTCTGTTACTTTTGCTGTATACCTCTTTTTTCATTTAAAGATCATTAAAAAGAAATAAAATAAAAGTTGATATTTTAAAATAAAAATATTTTCTTCTCCAGGGACTTCTACATCTGGAAGTTACTGATTAAACAATGACAAGTACTTTATCCTTCTTTTTGTATTGGAAACATTGGTTATTTCTACGATGTGAGGTGGTATAAACTCTCTTTTTGTGAGGAGAGCAGAACTGTGCTAACAATTTTTCCCCATATTTGTGCTTCTAAGATACTGCCCTTTTCATATTTTGAAAATGCCAAATACATACTGACTTCCTAATTTCACAAAACAAGCAGACACAATCAGAATATTAAATTTTTTGTATATTTTGTATATCTTCAAGTTTTTTTTATAAATCCTTATTGTGTACTTATATAACAGCATAAAGTCAAAAACAAACTGTGTAGGTGATTATAACAGTGTACTAAGTAATTATAATTTTGGAATACAAATTGTACTATAGAACCACAGAACATTTGGATTAATCTTCATTTTTCATGTCCTGTTATAGAGAATTCCAAGGTAAATGTTACTTAAATTATGGAGAAAATAAAAGTTTGAGATTGGACTGTTCTCAAAATGCCTTCTTTGTGTAATGAGAAAATTCTAAGTGTAAAGCAAGGCTTCAAAAGTGTTAAGAATGAAAGAAGTAAAGAATTTGGTAGAAGTAGCTTATACCTAAAGTATGGAATTGGCAAGTCCCCTTGCATCTGATCACTTCTTTCTCCTTTCTCCAAAACTTTTGACTATAAACCTATCCTCCCTTGTTGAATAATTGAAGATGAAACCCTCTTTATCCTTTTGGTTGGGTTATCCTTAGTCAGATTCTCATATCTGTTTCTGTACTTAAACTAATGTCATATGTTGTTTTGTTTTGAGTAAATATATACATGTATATATAAATTCAGCCTCATTCACACTGATACATAGTTGAGAAAGAGAAGACTATATTACTTGGCATTCTAGATAATTGTGGATATTATTTTTGATGCTATAGAAAAATTCAACAGTAGGTCATATGCTATATGGAATCTAAAACCATAAAAAGGAAGTTTTTGTACTCTGCTATATGAAAATCCACTGGTTTATTTTGCATGTTTAAATGACACTTTTATTTATGCTTGATTGTCATATCATGCTTTAGTTATTCGGAAAATATAGGTTTGCTGAATTACACAGCTGTTCATAATGGTGACTCATTTCATTATAAAATATTTTTATAACTCATTTGTTAATATCATAACTCTCATCAGAAAAGCCTTTTAGTGTTGAGAAGCTGTCAACCTTAAGGTGGTAGATAGAAATTTTCCAAAATTCCAATTTTAATTTGAAAGATTGAATCCCATCATTAATAATAGATGCTACCGATTTCTGTGTATTGATTTGGTATCCTGAGACTTTACCAAATTCGTTTAGCAATTCAAGGAGTCTCTTGGTTGA
>VBSM01002121.1:33329165-33359961 GCA_008086735.1 Cheirogaleus medius | reverse complement strand
TGTAATATTTGTACCCCCATAATATGCTGAAATAAAAAAAAATAAAAAAAATAATAATAAATGCTACCAATTGTTTTCTTGAAGTGTCAAATTTAGTTCAGTTTTTTAGAAAACATCTAGCAAATACCAATGTATGAATAGCTGTAATCTCCCTATCAATTGGCATTTTATATGAACATGGTTTTTATATGAAGAAAGAAGCACACAAGTACTTTTCTTCATGACCACCATTATATTTGTGTACATAATGGAAGTGCTTTAAGCATACTTACCATTTTGTAACAGAATATCGCATAGACATGTACTCACATGCTCAAGATTTCATAAAATTAATTTTTACTGCTTCATTGAAGACATTCTTAAGTGAAATTGGCTTTTTTTTTCTCATTACAAATGTCTGGCAGTGCATTATCAAAATCATCAAAGTTAACATCACCAATAAAAGGTAAAATTAATATCACATAGATTCCTGATGTGATGCATTGAGTTTGACATTGTATCAATTCTATGGCATTCTCACCAAAAATTCATAACCTAAATGGAATCATGGGTAAACTTAAGACAAATTCAATTTAAAAATCATTCTGCAAAATAGTACACTGGTTCTCTTCAAGAGTCAAAGACAAAAGCAAAAACTGAAGATCTGTTTCAACATAAAGGAGACTAAGGAACATGGTTGCTAAATGCAACTGTTATTCTGGATCGGAATCCAAACCAGAAATTGTTTTTGTACAATTATAGTAGATTAAAAGAACAAAATACAAAATGGGAAATTCATTTGTGAATTTATGATACCTTTACCTTCTCTAATCAAACAATGTTTTATAATTTATTCAAAGGTAAAAGTACTAGGCTATCAAAGGCATAGAAAATTTAATCAATTGTAAAATGTAAAACAGTAAGATAAAAACTCAAACTTCTCTAAAGAATGACTAGTATCTTAAAGTATTTAATTGACTAGAGGTATATGATTGAAATTTTATTAGCTGCTCAATTTTAACTAGAGGCCAATATCTCTGATGAACATACTCAAACTTCTCTGAAGAATGACTAGTATCTTAAAGCATTTAAGTGACTAGAGGTACATGATTGAAATTTTATTAGTTGATCAGTTTTAACTAGAGGCCAATATCTCTGGTGAACATAAATGTAAAAATCTTCAACAAAATACTAGCAAACTGGATTCAACAATACATTAAAAAGATTACTCATTATGATCAAGTAGGATTCATTCCTGGGATGTAAGGATGGCTCAACATATGCAACTCTATCTATGTGATACATCCTATCAATGGAATTAAGGACAAAAAACATGTAATCATTTTAATTGATGCTGAAAAAGCATTAAATAATATTCAACATTCCTTTATGATAAAAACTCTCAGAAAACTGGGTATAGAAGAAACTGACCTCAACACAATAAAAGTCATATATGATCGATCCACAACTAATATCATACTGAATGGGGGAAAACTGAAAGTCTTTTCTCCAACATTGGACAAGACAAGGATGCCCACTTTTAACACTGTTAGCATAGTCCTGAAGACCCTAGCTATAGCAATCAGACAAGAGAAAAAAATAAAAGGCCTCTAAATTGTAAAAGAAAAAGTCAAATTTTTCCTATTTGCAAATTATATGATCTTATACCTTGAGAAATCTAAAGATTACACACACACACACACACACACACAAACCTATTAGAACTGAAAAATTCAGTAAAGTTGAAGGATACAAAAATCAGTAGCATATCTGTATGCCAACAGTAAACAATCTGAAAAAGAAACCAAGAAAGCAATCCCATTTACGATAGCTACAAATAAAATAAAATACCTAGGAATAAACTTAACTAAAGAAGTGAAATATCTTTGTAATGAAATGTATAGAACATTGATGAAAGAAATTGAAGAAGACAGAAATAAAGGAAAGATATTCCATGCTTATGAATTGAAAGAATTAATATTGTTAAAACATCCATACTACCCAAAGGAATCTACAGATTTAATGTAATCCCCATGAAAATACCAATGAAATTCAACAGAAATAGAAAAAATAATCCAAAACTTATATGGAACCACAAAAAACCTAGAATAACCAAAGTCATCCTAAGCAAAAAGAACAAAACTGAAGGAATCACATTACCTGATTTCAAATTATACTACTGAGCTAGAGTAACCAAAACAACATGTTACTGGCAAAAAAAATCCAGATACATAGACGAATGGAATAGAGTAGAGAGTCCAGAAATAAGTCCACACATCTATAGTGAAGTTATCTTTTACAAAGTTTCCAAGAACACATAGTGGGGGAATTACAGCTTCTGGGAAAATTGGATATCCATATGCAGAAGAATGAGAAGAATGGATATATATATAGAGAGATAGATAGATATAGATATACATATCTATCTATCTATCTATATATATCTCCATTGGATATCCATATATCTCTTGCAATATATAAAAATCAAAAAAAAATGGATTAAAGACTTAAATCTAAGACCTGAAACTATGAAGCCACTAACAGACAACATTGGGAAACGCTCCAGGATATTGGTCTGGGCAAGGACTACTTGAGTAATAACCCCAAAGCACAGGCAACAAAAGCAAAATTGGACAAATGGGATCACATTAAGCTAAAAAGTTTCTGCACAACAAAGAAAACAATCAATAAAGGAAAGAGACAACCAACAGAATGAGAGAAAATATTCACAAACTACTCATCTGACAAGGGATTAATAACAAGAATATATAAAGTGCTTCAACAACTTGATAGGAAATAATCAAATAATTTGATTGAAAATGGATAAAGGATCTGAATATATAGTTCTCAAAAGAAGACATACAAATGGCCAACATGTACATGAAAAAATGCTCAATATCATTAGTCAACAGAGAAATGTAAACCAAAACTCCAATGAGATATCCTCTTACCCCTGTTAAAATAGTTTTTATCAAAAAGACAGGCAACAACAAATGCTGGTGAAGATGTGGAGAAAGGGGAACCCTTGTACACTGTTGGTGGGAAAGTAAATTAGTGAAACCACTATGGAGAACAGTATGGAGGTTCCTCAAAAAGCTAAAGATAGAATTACCATATGACATGTCAATTCCACTGCTGGGTGTATATCCAAAGGAGAGGAATCCAGAATACGAAAAAGATATCTGAACTACCATGTTTATTGCAGCACTATTCTTGAGTTCAGATGATATTGCAAATCTATGATAATCAAAACAATATGATAATTGCAGGAAAATAAACACATAGACCAATGTAACAAATTAAAGTGCTCAGAAATGAACCTACATATATACAATCAATTTATTTTTTACAAAGGCACCAAAAATACACAATGGGGAAAGGATAGTCTCAACAGTAAACGGTATTGAGAAAACTGGATATCTACATAAAAAGGAATGAAATTGGACCCTTATATTTCACCACACAAAAAATTACCTCAAGATGGATTAAAAATGAAAATGTAAGATCTAAAACCATAGAACTCTCAGAACAACAACAACAACAAAAAAACAAAAACAAAAGGAAAAGCTCCTTGACATTGGTCTTGGCAATGATTGTTTTAGATATGACCCAAAAGCACAGGCAACAAAAAGTAAAAATAATGAAGTGGATCTACATAAAATTAAAACTTTTCTTCACAACAAAGGAAACAATCAACAAATATGAAAAGGCAATCTAAGAAATGGGTAAAAATATTTGCAAATCATATATCCAATAAGGAGTTAACATACAAAATATATAAGGAACTCATATAATTTAATAGCAAATAATTATAATAACAATCCAATTAAAACTGGGCAAAGGCCATGGATAGACATTCTTCAAAATAAGATGTACAAACAGCCAATAGGTAAATGATAAAGTACTCAATATCACTAACCATCAGGGAGATTCAGATTAAAACCATAATGAGATATCATTTTATACCTGTTAAGAGGGCTATTCTCAGTACATCAGAGATAGCCTATTGGTGAGTTTGTGGGAGAAGGGAATCCTTGCTCACTGTTAGTGGGAATGTAAATTGGTATAACCACTATGAAAAAAAGTATGGAGGCTCCTCAAAAAATTAAAAAAATAACTCTCATATGACCCAACAATCCCACTTCTGAGTAGATATCTGCCGGGAAATAAAACACCACTTTTTAAAGATATCTGCACTCCCATATTCATTATTCACAATACCCAAGACATGAGAACAACTTAAGCACCTATTGACAGATGAATGGATTAAAAAAATATAGTTAATATGCACAATGGGATGTTATTCAGCCTTAAACATGAGGATAATCCTGGCATTTGTGACTACATGGGGGAACCCAGAAGACATTAGGCTAAGTGAAATAAACCATAGACAGAAAAACAAATATTGCATGATATCACTTAAATGTAAAATCTAGAATTTCTACCAGGGGTTTTGGGTTGGGGGAAATCAGGGGATGTTCACCAAAGAATGCAAACTTTCAGTTATAAGACAAATAACTTTTGGAACTCCAAATGTATATAATATAATGGTGACTATAGTTAATAATAATGTATTATATACTTGTAATTTCCTAAAATCTTAAGTGATCTTATCATGTACACACACAAAAAGCATAACTGTGTGAGGTGATGGATATGTTAATTAGCTTGATTGTGGTAATAATTTCACAATGTATATGTATATCAAATCATCATGTTGTATACTGTGGGTATATAAAATTTTTATTTGTCAGTCATACATCAATAAAGCTAGGGAAAAAACCTCAGTAGCTGCAATCTCTAGGGGAATGCAGATTGGAGACCATGTTGCTTAAGGGCATGGAATCAGACTAATCTGGGCTCACATCTAGTACTATTATTATAGTATAAGATGTGACCTCTCTGATCTTAAAGGTTCTTAAAATCTTCATATGCATGTTGTGAGGAGTGAAATGAGATGTACATATATCAGACACCCATCACAGAGTCAGAGGTAAGTAACTAGTTGTTATTATCAACAGTAGTAGCAGTATCACAAGGTCAGAAAAAAAGTCATAATGCCCTTTCCAGCTCTAAACTCATCTATTTTTTTTAACAATGCTTTCCACTTGATAGACCCAGTGCAAGATGGTCATATCCAGAGGCTTTTAAATTTTAATCACTGCTGATGAATTATATAGTGCAGGTGCTGCTCTGAAGGCAGCTTTTGGAATGGAGACTAAACTTTCACTAGTAGTTGGAAGGGGATAAATTAATTTATCTTTTCATCTCGGGTGAGCCCTTGGAGGAAACCATTATCATAAAACATTGTAAATCTATAGACTTGGCAGCTTTTGCCCTGCAGAGTCTCGGGACTTGAGTAAATATGGAGATTTAGAGATTTACTGTCTTTTCCTTTGAAGAGGTGATTTCCCTTGGTAGGGAAAGATGGACATGGCAATAGAAAAAAAAATCTTGTTTTAACTTTGAACCTGAACCAGCTTTGAAATACATATATCTCTTTACCAGGCTAGCATTCATAGCTGCAAAGCCATTTTTATTAAATTACAATATTAAACTTTAGAGGAAAGATGAGCTGGGGGAAAAAATCTTACTCAATATATGCACCTATCTTGAATCAACATTAAAGTCTGCACATCATTATCAACATTTCCTCTGAGGCCTGGTGAGGCAGAGAAACATCATTAGTATACATCATCAAGCCAAGAAATTGAAAATGGGAAAATAAAAGTAACTATTCAGCCTAAAGTCAAAGGTTGCATTGGTTTGAAATAAGCAAAAAAGTTTTTAAGAAAATGTTTGAGTAAGATCCTCACAATAATTATGAGGATCTTTATCTAAATCTATCATTATGAGGTGCACACAATTAAAGCCATTATATATTATTTATATGTACATAGGTACCCCTTAATTCAATAGAACCATTTCATAAATGTCTCAAAAGAATGCATAAAGGGGGACATCTATTCATTTGAGAGAAGGAATCCTTGAAGTTAATAAATTTTTCACCTGAAATCAATTATAACCTATAAAAATAAAGTAGGATACAAGCTCAGTGGTATTATGTAAATAGAACAAAAGAGAATGAACTAAGGAAAGTAAATTTTAGAAGCTATGTGCTTATTATTCATAAATGGGAAAACTTGTAACTTAAGATAGGTTGGTTTGTATGAATGTATAGGTGTCTGTGTGTATGTGTGTGAGAGAGAGAGAGACACACACAGAGAGACAGAGAGGAAGTGAGAAAGATGTATGTGCATGATCATGATCCAAGCTCTCCAAGTTTATTGCTTTTGAGTAGGAGGCCAAGCCTTCGCTCCCCTGCCTTTTGTCCTTTTTTTCATTAATACCCTTGAAAACAAAACATTAAAACTTGTTTTAAAAGTGTAGTAGATTTGTCTTCCCTCTAGTATGGGTATAATAACAGAGAATTAATCAAGATAATATGGGATTGATAAAAAAACACAGCACAAGGGAATATCAGGTATATTCTATATATAATCTAAATAACAATATTTATAGTGACAGTTTTCAAGAACATAGTCCAGAATACATATTTTGTGCTTTCCGGAAGATCATCAAGAAAATACTACAACAGTAATTTCATTTAACACTGTTTAACAAGTTTAGTTTAAGAGCTGGATTATGTAGAGATCCCTTAGATCTGGATGTTTCTGCCTCCCACAGAAGTTCAAACTCCTCTCAAAACAGCTGCTCTCTGTATACCTAGGAGAGCTGTGCTACTCTCTCACTGCTTCTGTTACAGCTCCTGGTGCCCACTAGGATTGTCTTTAAAACATCCTAGGAAATAGAGGTTTTATTGTGTTTCCTGAAGCTCTCTCTGGTACAATTTAATTTAGCAGATATATGATTATGATTCCTATAGTCATTTGGGGGATTAAAAAGCCAAAGAATAAGTGTGCAAAATATCACAATCATATTTCACTTTCCCTGTTTTACTCTCAGTCCTTTGTTTATATCTTGTACTTTGACAGTTTATTTCAGATACAACAAAAGGCAAAAAAAAAGAATACATCCAATCCTCAACAAAGAGCAATCTGCCACTGTGAAAAATGGCAGTCACTTTCTATAAATATTCCTGTTCTATAAAGTTTTAAAGATATGTTTTTAAAAGTCTGATTACAAATATGTTCATATTACTGTTTTCAAGAACATAGGCTGTGTGTTTTGTGATATTTTTGTATCATTAAATGACAAAAAAAGAAAATAGCATATGCATTAATTTTATCATATATTTATTGACCTAAACATGCTATATAACACATACCCTCTACTGTTAAAATAGCTGTAAAATTTAAATCTTAATGACTCTATGACTTTTCCTGTAATGGTATTATAGGACATTTTTACTAAAATGGATATTGGGAAATTGTAGTCTTTATGAGTAAAAGAAAAATAAATCAAAATGTTTGTAAATATTACATATATCCAAAATGAAAGAATCTCCTTAAAAATATTTTCAATATCTATTATAAGCAAAATATTGGAAAGTAATCTTTAGAAGAATAAACAAAATCTACATGAGTTTCTTATCTCTTAGATAATGATGAAAATAATACAGTGAACACCAGGAATATGTTTTAGCTGTGGCTTTGGAAAGAACAATTAATAATTTATTAATAGCTTATCTTTTC
Source organism: Cheirogaleus medius (assembly GCA_008086735.1). Classification (NCBI taxonomy): domain Eukaryota; kingdom Metazoa; phylum Chordata; class Mammalia; order Primates; family Cheirogaleidae; genus Cheirogaleus; species Cheirogaleus medius. The sequence continues at coordinate 33,352,327 of VBSM01002121.1, read as the reverse complement.
TAGAGTACTTTTGAAAGCCTATATATTTGTTTATATGTGTATAAGTAGTTGAAAATGATTAAAAAACACATAATAGGCTGATATCTAGAACTCTGTGAAGGTGTCATGCATGCCTTCTTGGTTACCTAAAGAGAGTAGGAAAAAGGGAGAATCAGGCAAAGAATAGGGTATTGACTTGCTTTACTAATTCATTACATTATTTGACTACATATAATAATATGCCTTTCAGAAAAAGCATAATATAAACATCCTTAAAAAATAATTCATAGTCTTAACCTAATGGTTTTCAACCAATATTTTAAACAGCAGAGTTCTTCTCTTTATTCTTTCTTTTTTGCCTTCCTCTTCTCCATCTTTTCTTTACTTTTCCTCTCTCTCATATACCTTCTCCTTTTACTTATACAAGTGGATAAATAGACCCTTACATAAAACTTTGCTATATAATCCACAGACAAAAGCCAAAGCTATCAAGATTAAAACATACATAAGGGCAGGACACCACATCCCACTTATCCGTTAACTTCAAATACCTCTATTCCTGTCCATAGGGTCCCAGGCAATATGGAGAACCATAGCATTTGGCAGAATTCACTTTGGAAACTATATCCTTAACTAAAAGAAAAAAAAATGCAGCAATCATAGTATTTCACTTACCACTTTTAGCAATGAAGTTGCCTGCCTACAAATTCAAATAACTTCATTAAGGCAAAGATAAATTCTTCTCACTCTAAATTCATCTCTGAAATTTCAATCTGTCTTTACCTGTGCAGCTAAATATTCCATATTAGCTTCTTGGTGAATAAAAGGTGTCACTTGAATTTCTAAACAATGTTATTCAAAATCTTCCAGTAATCATGTCACTTTCCCCAGTTAATAGAAAATATTCCGAAAAGGATATTCTCATGTTTCAGTAAGTAGACTTATTCAGTTACTTATCAGATCACTTGCCTGTTTATAGAAAATGAATATACCACCTGACATAATCTAAAAGTCGTTGAAGGGGTGAAAGTGTGTTCATTGATGCCTTTTGCTCTTCTACTTCAACATCAGTAGTCTTGTTACCTATGTTTATAGGTGCAGCTGAGTAAATCAGTTTCAAGTTATGAATGATCAAGTTTGAAACTGATGCATGTAATACCTCTGGTGGTGATGACCATCTGAAACTCAGGAGAATAGAAAGTCTATGTGGGGAAAAGGGAGGAACATAACATATGCTCCTTGTGATAATATCTTATATATTGTGTTATTAAAAATAATTTACTTTTTATAATTTATTTTTATATATTACAAATATGTATTACAAATGTAATACATATTCACTAAAGGAAGTCTGAACAACTAAAGAAAACACAAGAAGAAGAAAAAAATCTCTTAGATAACTTCTGTTAAAACATGGCTTTGTTTGCTGAATAATTTTTGTTTCCTATTTATATATAAATTATAAATTATAGTACACATAAAATTGTTTTAAATATATATTGTGGGTATATAATTTTGTAACTCTTAAATTACATCAGGAATGTTTCCCATATCATTAAATATTTATTTAAATATGGTTTTTAAATAGCTCTATTGCAATCCATAATACCATGGCTTATTTAATCATTCAACTATTATAAGGCATTTAATTGTTCTGTAGTTCTGTATTATGAACACTGCTTGATAAATATCTTTGTACATAGATCTTAGTTTATATCTCTAGTTATTTCTTTGTAGTAGATTACTACCAGTGGAATTACTTAGAAGAACAGATATGTATATTTTTTAAGGCTTTGGGATTTTGCTGTCGAACTGCTCTTAAGGTTTTACCATTTTATAGTCATGTCAAAGGGTTATTCCAGGAAAACTTTCTTTTCTGGAGTCAAGGACGTTTTCTCCCTAATGGTGTTCTTTTTCTTTGTTTTATTTTTGTGTTTTTGTAATGAAAACATTTAACATAAGATCTACCCTTTTAACAAATGTTTAAGTGTACAATACAATATTGTTAATGATAGGCATGGTGTTGGTTGATAGGAAGTTACTATTTAGTATAAAATTTCAGTAATGCAAGATAAGAACATTCTAGAGATCTGCTGTACAATACTGAAGAATGAATTTCTAAGCTAATTTACTCATGTTTTTTTCTCTAAGAAGTCCATCTTCATCAATTTTTTTTATGATTATCAAAACAAGATATTTTTACATTCCATCCTCAAAATGTATACCTCTAAGAGGAGTGGATTTATCTGACTTTCACCTTGTTTGTTACATTTCAACATCAGTGCTTATAGGAAGAAATTATTTAAAAACATATTGGAGAGATGGTTTAGGGAAAACCAATATATTGCATAAAATTATAATTTTGAACCAATTTTTGGTTGACTATTTTTAAATATATTTGGCAGGCTTGATGACATCTAGCATCTTGAATAATAAAAATGAAAATTAATTGAAATAATCAAGTATTTAAAAATACTTTAACAATATAGTATTCAGATAAATCCATAAAGATGTCACATCCAGAATACAAGTACAAAAAGCTATGAAAAAATAAATAAATAAAAAGTCTTAGATATTATGAATATAATTGCTAAAATGCTTTTTAAATAGAAGGTCTAGAAAGAAATGAATAACTCTCTGAAAAACAATTCAAAAGTATAAAAAAAATACCAAAATACACAGGATACATAAGCAATCTATGAGATTCAATAACTGATGAAAAGAGAAGAGTAAAATTGGAACATGATATATCAAAGAAATATTAAGAGAGATTGTCCCAGAAGTGAAGACATAAATCTTCAAATTGAAAGATTCCACGAAGGGCCCAAAAAATGAGTGAAAATAGTCTCATACGTGGATCCCTTATTATGAAGCTTCAGAATACCAAAAATGAGTTCTAAAAGCTTCAAATGAGAAAAAAAAAAGAAAGCAATAAAGAAGGTTTATATCCCTTTGGTTTTAGCAGCTGCACAGTGTACTGATGACAATGCAGCAGTTTTATCAAAATTGTGAGAGCAAAAACATTTTTAATCTAGAATCGTATTATTCACTTGTCACAATATTATATAGGTAGCTATATTTAGCCATGCAAGGATTTGGGAAGTTTGCCTTTTATATACTTTGACATAAATTATGCAAAAAGCACTCTAACAAAAGAAGATTCACACCAAGAAAAGCAAACCTTGTCTGTAAGGGGGCAGTAGTTTCAACTCAGACAAGAAGTGAAGAAAAGTTTCACTGTGACTGATGTCGCTAAGAGTAGGGGAGCAAAAAAGGATTCATGTGGAGCCAGAGAAATCTGGCTGTAATCCTGGGGAAGGGAATCCTCAAGGATATAGGGACTAGATTAGAGAATAACAAAGTTTGAGAGTTTGGAAACATATAGGAAATGGTTAGAGTAATAATAGTTTTATTTTACAACATCAGAATTTATTATTAAAATATTGGATGTAGCAAAAAATCAAGAGAAGAACTACATAAGACTAATACTAATATGAATGTAATCATCAAATATTTGAAAGAGAGAAGGGAATGAGTAATGTAAGCAAGTAAAATTTTATCATTTATTTTAGGAAATCAACAATATAATCTATAATATTTAAAATGCCAATAGCTTTATTACTAAAACAGATTTATGGAAACATTTGTGTGTATACGTGAACTAGATTTCTTTGACCCTACAATGAACATATACTGTAACACTGAAAAAATGAAAAAAAAAGTTAAAGGTACATGATGACTGCAAAAAGCACTCAGCAAATAAACATCATATAAGTAAACATCATATTTTTTTCATTAATCAAATAAAGAGTAGCCTGAGTGAGACTTGGTGGCAGGGGAAAGAAAATGGAGAGTGTAGGTACTGATGCTGTTGCTCATGTGTGACAGGGAGAAGAGAAGTAAAAGAATAAATGTCCAGGATTTGCTCAGGAGAACATAGTCCTATTGGGTAAACTATTAAAATACAACTACGTGGACTATACATTTTCTTACCAAAAAGGTACTACATAATTATCTTTCACTAGCATTTGCAAACTGATTACTTATAGACAGTTTTAGATTCAGATAGTGAGTTCTGAGTAAAAATTATGTGAGTCATTTTAGTGAATATTGAGATAGTGAGGATTAAAATAACAAAACATACCTAAGTTAATTCTAAATATTTAGAAAAATCACATGTCATTCTTTTCCTTTAATTCAGTAAGAATTTATGTTTAATATGTGTTTTTTGTTTTTGTTTTGTTACTTACACATTAAATTAAGAATGTAAAATTTTTGTTTCTGGAACACGGATAATTTTCCAGTTTTCCATCTGGATATAACCTACATATACTGTTTTACTTATTGTTGTTTTAAAAAATATTATATGACTTGGCAGATATTGAGGTTCCTCTCTTTAAAATTTACTATTTTTAAACTATTAGTGTTCTAGCTTAAAAACTAAACTTAGAATCACTTTATCAGGCTGTATGAAATGTTCTGTAACATTTACTTAATATCATATCAAATACCTTTTGTCATTTTAAACACCAAATAAATATTATATACTCTCCCCTACATCTCTAATGGTAGTGTTTCTTTATATGAGAGAAAAGTTATCACAATGAAATTTTAGTTTAGTCATAAAGTATTAGTTTATAAACTATAAGACTTTATAAACTAGTATTTGATTTAAAAATAACCAAAGTAATTGGGATAGGGGAGAATTAATGTAAGGAACAGAGAGCCAATGCTAAAAGAATGAATCTAAGAATAAATAATGAAAATGGTGGACCAAGAACAGATCCTTACAGAATAAAAAGAACACTTAATAATTAAAACTGATTCAACTAGAAAGTCTTAACAGAGGCCATGAGAAGAGATCACAGAACATAATTCAATTCTGTAGATGTGTGAACACTGAGGGACAGTTTTATTAATTTACTTAATTTACTTAATAATATTCTGGAAGTTCTTTCAAAAGTATCTTTCTTTTCTTTTTTTATTTTTCTACAACAAAACAAAATGAGATTGTTTCAAACATTCGCCTTGGAGGCAAAATATTTGAAAACTGAAAATCGCACCATTTAAGTGGTAAGCCATGCCAATTCATGTAGGGAGTCCAGTTCTAGATTGTATGATGAAAATTCCCCTCAATGTAGTAAACTATTTGAACTTTATTAATAAATAGTTTTTCACGTAGACTTGGACAAATAACTATAGAGGGCAGATGATTAATAGTGGAGAAGAACTTAACTTTAGCTCAAGGGCTAATTCTAAAAAGAGGAAACTATAATTAGAGCTTGGCTGTGGTGGAAGTGACACAGGAAAGTGACTCCCAATGCCAAGTGGGTCCTTGGCTTCCCGCAAGAAAGAATTCAGGAGCCAGCCGACGGAATAAAATGAAAGTCTACTCCAAAAACAGAGCAAAGGCTGGTTCTCCCTGCAAAAGAGAACTGGCCCCCTGGTCCCTGTTGCCCTTCTTTTTAAGCTATAGGCTTAACAAGGGGAGGAATATTCATGAAGGGGGGGTCTTTCCTGGGATCAGGGTGACACTCTTTATTTCTCCACCATCTTGGTTCTAACCAGATGGAACTTTCCCTGCCTCCATTCTGTTTTGATCAGAGTAATTTGAAACTTTGTTTTGAGACTTCCTGACTCAGACAATGCTGCAGCAGTGCCCAAAACAATGCCTTAAAACAATGTCTGAAGCAGTACCCACAGTAATACCTGCCAGTTCCCAGTCTCAGAAGTGCATTGAGGTGAACCAGGTAGCTTTTCTCTTAAAGGTTTTTCCAGCATTTGTGTCACAGAGAAATGTTGTTTTAAATATTTAATGAAAAAGATGATCATTGCATGTATGCATTAGGTTAATAATGAAAACCTAAATATCCAATAGTTTCAAGGACACGTATTTATAATGGTAGCTGCTAATGGTACTTGCTAAAGATCGCCTTTTAAATGTATGCCCAGACCCCTTTGTCTCAAAAACATCCATTCCATTCTAGTTCATATTTTGTAAGACTGTTATTATGTCTGTTGTGAGAGCATGATTGTTCAGTATGCATTTATGTCACATTGTAGATTATTTTAGTACCAATTAATTTTGTCTATGATTATAAAAGTAATACAAATAAATTTAAAATTTTCATAACCTCTACCTAGAGATAACCACCATAACTACATTGGGAAAAATATATTCTAGCTACTTATAAAAAGACAGTTTAGCATTGTCATTCCAAAGAAAAATACTTCATGCTCATGCTCATGAAATATATTAATGTGAATTAGTTATTATAATTAACATTTTTAAAAGTCAAGTTATGTTAACTTGATCAAACAGGTAGTTAAAATTAACTTTAAAACAAATATTTCTAATTGAGAAAAATACATTTTAATATAGATATATACACATGCATATATACAGTTATATATAGGCATATTTTATATATCATACATATTTGGAAATATAGGCTACCATATATCATTGTCAAGAGGATTAATAGAGATAATATATTTAAAGCATTTAGCTCAATACTTGACATAGAATAAAAGTTCTAGCTACGTTTGTTTGCAGTTGCTATATCATAAATTGGACTACAATGGGCTGATATTTATTGTTCTCTTTATGTTGCTAAATCATATATAAATAAAATCTTGTAGGAATATTTTATAAACAAAATATTTCTACAGGAAAAAAATAACTTTATCTGCAACATTCATTTTAATTGTAAATCCTTAAAGTTTTCTATTAGGCAATAGTTTAATGGTCTTATTTTAATTACTGCAAATTTTTAAAAGTACTATGGCTAAATGTGCAGTGAAATTATAATTTGTTCTTGTTTATATTTTCTTTTCTTTTAATTATTCCAGATTGAGATGTATTCTAATATTTGTATTTTGTACATTGACTTCAACATGTAAATGATATCATTAAAGTTGAAGATTATTTTGAATGATCTTAAACATTCATTTGCTGGTCACAAAAATTTTATAATACCAAGTGTTAATTATATTGTATGTTATATAACATATCTCAACCTTAAACCAAGAAAATCTTCAAGTTAATTCACTTTTAATTGATATGGTCTGCATTAAATGTATCTTGTTAAAACTTCATTCATTCCCCTGATAACCTGGCCTTTTATTTTTAAGAAATAATTCTTCCACATCTTATGTGATTATGCTTACCTTTTCTATTTCTTTAGTATCAAAAATTGTCTTTAAAATCTTCCCTTTAGCAAATGTTTACCTTTCTAGAGCCCTTATATTTCATTAATCTTCTCAAGAAGCACTCCAAAGAATTCCATAAGTTCATTTAAATATACATTTCTAACCTTCTTTCTTTTTATTGCCAATATCTTTTTCCCCTTTCCTGGTGATGTGAAATGCTATCACTATATGATTTTTGTTTCCTTTGAAATAATCAATTAATTTCTCCCTAAATTGTTTTTCTTCTCAATTAAAATAACAAGACATGTTAGCAATGCTCTGTAAGAATTGCTTTGACAACGTATGACTTACATATTGATTTTCTATAATTGTTTAGGTATATAGTCACTTCTGAATTTTCACTGGCATCTCTGATAAGCCTGTTACAGAACAATGTTTTCCTTTCCTTGATTTGAGACATGTAATTAAGACCTCTTGTTTATTTCTCAGGTCAAATTAACTTTAAGGGTATTTGAGGAAGCATGTTGGTCATCACTTTGACATATCCTGAAGTAAAATTTAAACAATTTGCTGAAAATGTCATTTCTATAATTTAAGTAAAACATTCCCTATAGTAAAGTTAGTGAAATCCCACTGTTACTGCCACTGATTTAGCTAAGTCTCAATAATATTTGTCATGGGTGTAATCCTCCTCTCAGGCAGGTGCTAAAAGTTTCTCCTTTCCCAATCATCGTGTTTTCAGGCCATTAAAATACTATTTAGTGGGCTGACACAGTGATTTGCTGAATGACACCCTAGTGACCTAGAAATATGAATGCAGATTCCTAAAGTTCCATTGAATAATATACATACTGGTTTGAGAAAATCTATTTCAATAGATATATAAACTGAAACAACCTTACGTGAAATAGTGCATATTTACTAATATTATTAATTTTCTTTTCTCTAATATCCTATGCTTAAGCTAAGCTCTTTGAAAGTAATTTAGCAAGTTTAATATGTATATTATACAATAATACTTAAAATTTTTCTTAACGTATGTCAAGATTCTTGTTAAATCAATTGAAATTGATTTTGAAGTGAGAAAAGAGTACATAGATTAAAAGCAAGTTGAAGGTCATAGAAATGATAATGCAACTGTCATTTATTAATATTAATGAAACATTCCCCAAAATAATCACTATAGGCTCATAACTGGTTTGATATCTGTGCTATAAATCTACAGAGTAAAAATCCATGATGTCATAAAGAAGTGATTAAGTTGTTGAAATCATCAATGAGGTTAGAATCAAAGTACTTAAAGATCCCAAAGAGGTAAATAGGTGGGGGAAAAAAAGAATATGATAAAATTTTGTATTTGATTATTTTGTCATGCTATGCTATAATGAATTAATTCCTAGTGGAAACAGCAGAAAAGCTTGAGTTAACTTGTGGGATCAGCTTCTAATTAGATAGGTGACCTTTGGCAATAAAGATTGTAATACTGGTCTGATGATAATAGTGCTACTACTAATAATAAACATTTATTTATTTATTTATTTATTATTTCAGCATATTATGGGGGTACAAATGTTAAGGTTATGTCTATTGCCCTTGCCCCCCTCCCCCCTCAAGTAAGAGCTTCAAGCATGTCCATTCCCCAAGATAGTGCGCATCACACTCGCTATGTATGTATATACCCATCCCCTCCTCCCCCCTCCCACCTGCCTGACACCTGATAAATGTTATTTCTATATGTCCACTTAGGTGTTGATCAGTGAAACCAATTTGCTGGTGAGTACATGCGGCGCTTGGTTTTCCATTCTTGGGATACTTCACTTAGTAGAATGGGTTCCAGTTCTATCCAGGAAAATACAAGAGGTGCTATATCACTGTTGCATCTTATAGCTGAATAGTACTCCGTGGTATACATATACCACAATTATTAAGTATGTTCTTCTGGTCAGACATTATATTAATAGTGCCCATGTATTCCATAATCCTCCCTACAGCCTACTTATAATGTTATCACCATTTTATAAAAGCGGCAATCAAGTTATAGGAGGTGAAAGTAACTTGCACACATTCATACAGCTTGATAGTGGTGGAACTAGAATTTAAATTTAGAATGTGTGACCCCAGGAACTATACTCTTAACTGTATCCTAGATTACACTAAGTCCTAGTCATGTAACTTCTCTAGGTAAATTTCTTTACTTATTAATAGGAATTATCAACTAAAATGTGCTGGACTGCAGTGAGGATTAAGTTTTTCAATTAAAATATTTAAAGAATGTCTGCTATTCACTGGCCAATATGCTAAGTGTGGGGATACTAATGTTTTTCATCATTATGGAATTTGTGGTATACTGAGCAATGACAAGCAAACAGGTAATTAGGACAAAATGTGACAACACATTCTTGACAGTGCTCCTTTCCTCACCCCCATATCTAAACAGCACCAAGTTTCTTTGACTCTACATCCCAATATATTAGATCTAATCACATGTCATCTCTATCCTCTCTATTGCTAAAACCCTAGATCAAGTCAAAAAACAAGGTATCCTCCAGGGTACAAAAAAAGACTTTTAATCAGCCTACTTTCTTTCCTGGCACTTAGAAATAGGAAAGATTGATATAGAAATGAGTGGGAGGGGCCGTTAGCACAGAGGCTGAGGGTCAGGCCCTAAAGAAAGAAGAATCTACAGTGACACCCTGGGCCTTTGTAAGATTTAATTATGACAAAGATTTCCATTCTCTTTCATTTAAATATGAAAGAGACTCAGGAAAGAGGAAACTTTACTTTGGGTAAAGTAGGAGAGAACATGTAACATCTCAGTAAAATTAAATTTAGGTTGGTTGGAAGAGAAGAATGTCATAGTAGATAAACCTAAATAAGAGATTTGGGGTTGGATCATATAGAATCTTGTAGAAGATAATGAGGATTTTGAAAATTAACCTTAAAGATATGAAAATTAATTAAAAAGTTTTAAGCAAAAGTTTCTGTTCATCACTGTCTGGGGGATGGACACACTTGAAGCTCTGACTCAGGTGGGGCAAAGGCAATATATGTAACCTAAACATTTGTACCTCCGTAATATTCTGAAGTTTTAAAAAAAAGTTTTAAGCAAGGAGGGATTTGTTAAATGTTATAAAATATTTTATTACCTTAATAGTATTCATTCTTGAGATATTCAGACCAGTTCCATTTAATATGAGTTTTGATACTGTTAGGTTTAGCAATATCAAAACTCATATTAGTTTCATCTATTGTTTTCTATATTTTGCTTATTTTGGATTAATTTAATACTTTTATGAATCCATTGTATCTCCTTTGTTGTGTTACTAGCTATAATTCATTGTTTTTTCATTGTATTGTAGCTTTAACATTACAGTATTATTATACTATAATATAGTATACATCTTTAACTTATGATAGTCTACCTTCAGGTATTATTGTAACACCTTCCAATTTTTCCCCTTCTGTACTTACACTATTGTTGTCATGCCTTATGATTTTGTTTGTTTTAAATTCTGCAATATATTATTATAATGATTGTACACAATCATTTATCTTTAAAAAATGTTTAGGTCATATGGAAAAAATATACATATTTTTACATTTGATACTCTGAACTGCAAAATCTAACTGCCTAGAAAATTCTAGTTTCCCCTGACTCTCGGATCCATCTTTCCAATTCTGGGAATATTCCTCGCTCTAGATGGATTACCCCTCCCATCTAGATCCAGGAAAACTGAGAGCTCTTTCAAGGCAGTAATCTAGGGAGATTGTATGGTTGCCTTGGTTAATTCACATTCCTTAGGTCCCTCTTATCCACATTCAGTGTTTCACAAACCGTTGTCTCACATCTCGTCAGTTTGTTATTGTTGTTGTGATTTCAGGCACTAATATAATAGAGGTCCTTGTGACTTGTCTTGTCCAGAGTCAGAATTTCTTTCCTCTTGGTGTTAGCCAGGTACCTGGCTATCTAGCTAAAACTATACACATCCATCTGCCCTTATCATAACTGATCAATGAGATAAAAGTAGAAGCTATATGTGCACATTCTTGGCCTTGTCCCTTCCCTCAGTGGACTGATTGTGAAATGGTAATGGAAGTTGAAAAGAGCAGAGCTCCTTCACTAGCTTACACTGCTATCTCAAGGTTGTCAGCTGAGGAAATGCTTGCTGTTTGATGAAGTACTAAATTCCTGCTGACTTGTGTGATCGAAGGTAGAGCAATAAGAATGATTAGGATACAATTTGAAAATAGTGGTTCTCAAACTTGACTGCACTTCGGATTCAACAGAGGAATTTAAGAAAATATATTGAGTCCTAGATCTCTCCTCAAGATATTTTGATTTAATTACTATAGAGTATAATCTCAGCATCATGATATCTAAAAACTTTACAGGTGATTCAAATATGCAGCAAAATGTGATAACTCCTTCTCTAAAAAAATATTAAAACTTAAAGAAAAACAGAAGACAATATCCTCAAAAAGGATACTAAAAAGGAATAGAATATGTGACAGGAGGAAATCTAGGAGAGTGTAATGTTATGAATCACTTTTGCACATAATGGGCCCTAAGAAATAAATGTCTGTGTTCCAATTCTGGATTTCACATTTTGTCAAAATAACTGCATTTGAGAATGTGTTTATTTGAGGAACTTAAAGCACTCTAAATGAGAACCTCAATATCATATCATCATCTATAAAACATAAATAATAATCCATTCCATTTCACCTCATCACTATAAGGATGATAAGATATTTGGCAGTACCTTACAAACATCAGTGCCATACTATTCCTAAGTGAGGTACTTAAAGTCAAATTATATTCCATTCCTGACTTCCTAGATCACTAACTTTCATGGGGAAAAGGACGCCTATGTATAGGAAAAGTGACTCAGGAAATAGAAATTTGGTATGAATATAAATGACAGACAATTGTTTGAGTTTTCTTTCTTTCCCAGTGGCATAACTTTATCATCACTATAACTGCTACAAATGTTCCATTAATAAGGTTTCTTATTAAATTGAAAGTTGGTAGCAAGAAAAGACAATTGTGGCAGAAACATAGGTCCTCTCTCACTGTTGAACTTGCAATCACAAACTCAGAAAATGTTACGGAGTACTGACAAAATGAGCCATCATGGTTCATGTCTAGAAGAATTTCAGACTGGATATTGGTAAAAGTATATGATTTTCATTCCTCCTAGTGACATTCTGCTATGTTCAGCCTTGGAAAGGTAGCATTAGGAAACATACTTATTGAACCTCTTTATGGTTTAGAATAACAAAAAAAGAGAGAGAGAGAAAAGAAAAGAAAAGCAGAGAAAAAAAAGAAAAGAAAAGAAAAGAAAAAACACCATGGGGAATAACCCTGCCTAGAGAAAAGATTAAAAGGGTGACTTAACAGGTTATTTGCAACTCTAATTTCTTTGACTCCACTGGAATTAAGAGTAGTGAAGTGATCTTGGCTGTTCTGATTAGAACACTTACTGAGAGCAAGCAATTAAATCCCAAGTGAATCAATAAATGGCTAGCAGTTTAAAGGCAGTAAAATAGGGGCTTGCATCATCTAAATATTGGATCCCCAAAAAAGGAAAGATAGTATAGCTACATAGATATATTTAGAGGATACACCTAGATTCTCATGACTTGACATTTTAAACTAGACTTAAAACAAATCCTAAATTGAAATTAGAAGAACTTAAATGAGGATAAACCAAAGAATTGCATCATACTGGCTTGTATAGTGAAACATATCACATTTTTATAGTTTAGAAAAAAAGTTTCAATTTAAAGAAAGCCTGGTTGAATGGAAGGAGATATGAAAGTGTAGTACAAAACTGACAAATATATTTAGATACTTGGAAAGTGTATGATTTTATTTTGTCTCAATTTAATATAAGAATCTTATGAAGTAGTTTGTTATTGGAGTGTCTATTTTCATACAATTATTTGTTCACCACTCCATCAATAATGTGTTATTAGGTGTATTTATGCAATAAATATTTTTTGTGAAATATGTGAGTGTCAATTAGCTTTAGTTCTACCTTTTAAGAAACTGGAACTCTTTTAGGGTAGAAAAAATATATATGTTTTAGATTAATTTAATATTAAAATACAGGATGTACACCATACAAATATATCATTAAAATTATATGGGTGAAAGACAATATTTTCAAAGCATGTATCTGATAAAGGATTCATATATAGAATACATAAAGAACTCTCAAACTAAACAGTAAAAATCAAAGAGTCCAATTAGAAAATGAGCAAAAGTCATGAACAAATATTTAATTAAAGAGGATATATAGATGGTAATTAAATACTTGAAAAGATGTTCAACATCCTTAGTCATTAGAGTAATGCAAATTAAAACGACTACATAGTATCACTACATACCTGTCAGAATGTCTAGTCCAAAATATATAAGAAACTCAATCAACTCAATAGTAAGAAAACAACTCAATTAAAAAATGGAAAATGGATCTGAATAAACATTTCTCTTAAGAAGACATATAAATGGCTAACAGATATATAAAAAACCGCTCACTATCATTAATCTTCAGAGTAATGCAAATTAAAACCACAATGATATATCACATCATACATGTTAGAATGGCCATTATTGAAATGACAAAAGGTAACTGTTGGTAAGGATGTGGATAAAAGAGAACCCTTTTACTTTGTTAATAGGAATGTAAATTAGTACAGCCATTATGGAAAATAATATGGTTGTTCTTCAAAAAATTAAAAATAGACCTATTATATAATCCATATCAAAGGTAGTGAAATCAGTATTTTTAAGAGATATGGCCACTCCCATGTTCATTGTAGCATTGCTCACAATAGCCTAGATGAGGAATCAACCTAAGTGTTCATTGACAGATGAATGGATAAAGAAAATGTGGTATGTATGCTCAATGGAATACTTTTCAGCCTTAAGGAGAAGGAAAACCTTCCATATGTGACAATATGGATGAACCTGGAGGTCATTATGTTAAATGAAATACGCCAGACACAGAAAGACAAACTGCATGATCTTAGTTATGTGTGAACTCTAAAAGAGTTGATCTCATAGAAGCTGAGAATGGAATGATAGTTACCATGGGCTAAGGGATGGGGAATATTGGTCAAAGGACACAAAATTTCCTGTTGGGAGGAGGAAAAGTTCAAGAGAGCTATTGTACAACATTGTAACTGTAGTTAATAACAATTTATTGTATACTTGAAAATTGCTAAGAGTAAGTTTTCTAACCACAAAAAATAAGTATTTGAGATAATATATGTTAATTAATTTGATTTAGCTATTCAACAATGTATACATATTTCAAAACATGTTGTATACAATAAATATATACAATTTTTGTCAATTAAATATTTTAAAATATCCATCATATAAAATGGTAATGAATATTTAGAAAACCCGGCTCATTCATACATTGCTGACTGGAATGTTAAATGGTATAGCCACTCTGGGAAACAGTTTGTTGGTATTTTACAGATCTAAACATGAACTTATCATATGATCCAGAAATCACACTCTTGTATTTTATTCCAGAGAAAGAAAAATGCATGTCCCCATAGAAACTGGTACACAATATTTCATATCAGTTTATTTGTAATAGCCCCAAACTGGAAACTACCTTAATATTTTTCAATGCATGAATGGTTAAATAAACTGCAGTATATCCATGTCATGGAGTATACTACTCGGCAATAAAAAGGAATGAACTATTGATACATACAACTAGGAGTCATCTCAAGGGAATTATGCTGAATGAAAAAAATTCAATCTCAAAAGTTTACATGCAGGATGTTCATGTTTCCATCTATATAATATTCATTAAATAAAATTATAGAGATAGTGCACAGATTAGTGGTTGCCAGGAGTTAAGAACTGGTGGCTCAAAAAGGGTATGTGGATATAAAAAGGTAGCATGAGGGAAGCTTATGGCTAGTTATGGAGCAGTTCTGTATCTTGTTTGTGGTGATGATTACGTAAATCTGTATGTTATAAAATTGCACAAAAATTATACATACACAAACATACATATATACATGTACAGCAAAAGAAATGTGTGAATATCAAACTAGTGATCTGATAGTCTGTGTAAGAAAAAGGAAAAAAAATGAGTGAAATCTAAATAAGCTGTGTGGATTATACCAACTGCCTGGTTTTGATATTTTGCTATAACTTTGCAAAATGTTACCATTGGATAACACTGGGGAAAACTGGATGACAAGAAAATGGAACTATCCTCCACAGTTTTGATTTGTTTTTGCAACTTTCTGTGAATCTCTAATAATTTCAAAAATAAATGACTGGGTGACTGAATGATATGGGTATTCAAAGTGAGGAAACCAGAAGTAATTTCATGGGAACAAGAAGGAAAGAGATTTTAAGAATAAGAAGGATTTGGCCTCGTAAAGTTTAAGGGCTCCATGTTTCAGATAGAAAGATCATAAACGATGTATGTAAGTCATTAAATTTGAAATGTCCAGTTTCAAATAAAAAGTATAGTTTATTATATCTCAAACGAGAAGTGTACAATTAATCAAAGTCTGTGGTTAAATTATCAACCCAGTTTTGCCATCTTAACAGTAGCTTGTTTATGCCAGCAGAGAAGAAGCCTGGAGAGCAAGTGGACATGAAATCTCAAAAGGAGTTTTCTACAGCTTGTTGGAATTGAATATTTTTCCTTGCAAGAATTGGTCCAAAGCCTGGAAGTTTGGTAGTCAGTTGGTGCAAGGTCTGGTAAATACAGTGGATGGCAGAGAGTTTCCAAGTCCAGCTATCGTAGCTTGAGCAGTGTTGTTTGTGTGACATGTGGTCGAGTGTTATCTACAAGAGGATTGACCTGTCTCTATTGACCAATCTTGACTGCTTAATTGCAAGCATCCTCATCATTTACTCCAAATGGTTGCAGTAGACATCTTCTGTAACCTATTGACCATGTTTCATGAAGCTGCAGTGGATAATACCAGCTCTGGAGCCCCAAACAGACACCATTAGCTTTTTGGATGAATATTTGTTTTGGGGCTATGTTTTGGCACTTCATCTTTATCCAACCATTCTGCCAAACATTGCAATTGTCAAAAAAAAAATCCATTTTTTTATCACACATAACAATGACAGCAAAAAAAAGGCAAGCTTTAAGACGATTTCTCTTCTGATGCTCATTTAATTCATGTGGAACCCATCTATCCAGTTTCTTTACCTTGTGATTTGTTTCAAATGGTGCAATATTATTGGAATAGTAATGTCAAATGTTGCTACTAAATCACACGTAGGTAGAGATGGATTCTCTTCCACTACAGCTTTCAGCTCATTATTATCCTTCTGGGTTTCAGGTTGGCCACCTGGCTTATTTTCAAGATTAAAATCACCAGAGCAGAATTTCTAAAATCATCAACGTATTGTGCATTCCTTAGCAACATCCTTCCCAAACACCTCATTGATATTTTGAGATGTCTGTGCTGCACTGGCTCCATGATAAAACTCATATTTGAAAATAACATGAATTTTTTTACTTATCCATGATTTCATAAATATTACTTTTAAAAAATTTGAAAGATAATCATATGCCAAAACATGTGTTTGCAAGACTGAGACTGTGCCTTCACAATAAACATAAAACAAGAACTTTCAAGGTGAAATGTCAGAGATGTCAACTGTCAAACTATACTTAAGAAAATTGGACATTTCATACTTAATAACCTGAATATTTTGATAATAAGCTGGAAAGGAAGCAGAGAGGAAATGAGGCATCATCATAAAAACCCTCGGAATCTGTGTCTAGCATAAGAAAGAGAAAAAATACATTAAACTTTGAATGAACAGGTTGTCTTGGCATACAAGATAAGACATCATACTCAACTAATTTTTATTCTCCATCCAGTCTTGGAGGGAGGAATAGAGGGAGAAATGCCAGAAAGAGACTAGCAAAATGGAAGGATGGAAACATTTGAGATGAGTCATTGACATAAGCAAAGCCTTGGTGGCTCCATGCAGAATTAAAGAAGTGATCTCAAAGCAAGGCTGTTTCTCTGGGAAAATAAAACTTCCTCCTGGAAAGATGGAGTAAACCATGATATTGAGGATTTAATAAATGTCAGCTAAGGGAACAAGAGTTTAGGACCTTTAACCAAGCTACACTCTAGTTGAGTTCAGTTGCCTATTTTCTACACATTCAGGCTAGAGAAAAAGTGGGCATATTAAAACTTAATCCTCAAACTGTAGCTCCATATAATAAAGAGGAGACAAATTTGCCTACACTACATCAGAGTGAAAGCGTGAGGAAATCTAAAAACCATGGCAAGTATGAAATTATTTTATAGTAATAAGACAAGGAAATAAAATAACATACAAACAACAGATTAGGAATGCATTCCATAAAATATAATAAAAAATAGCAAAATGTCCCTAGAATAATTCCATAGAAAAAATGCAATGGGAACAAGAATTCAAAACATTAAGAATCCATCAAGGAGACAAAAAAATAACAAAATGAAAAAAGAAATCCAGAATGAAAGAAATATACCTGTGACCAAAATCACAGAGTTTACAAAATAACAAGAACATTAGAAACAGCAAAAGATAAAAGGCAGAAGGTTTTGCTATATTGAAAAAATTTAAAGCATTTTATAAAATCGAGGTTTAGTAAGGTTGTAGGCAAGATAAGCTTGACTCCTTTACTTTGTAACATTATAAATTGGTGTCACTTTTGCAAGGAAATGTGGTAATATGGAGCAAAACTTAAATTGTTTATATGACTTAACCATAATCTCAGAATTTAATCCAAAATATATTTGCAGAAGCATGCCAAGTTATGAACAAGAAGATTTATTGTAACACTAAAGCATTCAATTGTTTAGCATCAGATTTCTAATTTGCATCAAGTTGGAAACAACTGAGATGTTTCTAACTAGTGATCTAGAAAAATATTATGCAACAGCTTAAAAACTGAGAAATAGTGATATATCTTTTATATGTATTCAGGTTATACAAATAAGAGTAAAACATCTGAAGAAATAGATGCAAATTTCATAAACATGAACAATGTTATTACTGAAAAAGATGAATCTGACAATACAGCATGATCTCCAGCCAGATTATCCACTTTATTCCCAGAATTAAACATATCCATGTCCTGCCAACAGTCCTCACACAGTAGGAGCCAGAGCCTGCCCTCGTCAGCCCCCTACATTGAGGAACAAGACTTAAATGAACTGAGAAGAGTACTCCCAAAGAGGCAGTGACTGAGACACATATTTAGATTTTTTCCTCAGTTTACCAATCTGATAATTCACTGCTTCCTGAGGGAGAAGGAAGTGAAAGAATAATAAAATTCTATTCCTACCTGTATTCTCCAGAGGGATGAGTGAAAGTTTCCTACTCTGTGAACCATGGCTAGAAACAACTAGAGAGGAATAAAATATTTCTTTTAATGGTGTGAATAAAACAAGGTGTGACACAGTGTCACTTTATAAGCCTCTTTATGCAATTAAATGCATATTTTTCATTAGATATCTCACTTCATAAATGAAATCCAATCTGCATGTAGGAGATGAAAAATATAAACTTGATTTGAAGAGAACTAACACTTCATCCATAAAGACAAGTATTCACTTATGGGCTGAAATTTCCCATAAAAAAATTGTGAAAGAAAAAGTTTATCTTTAGCCTGCTTGACATTCCCACCTCCTTTTCTATCTTTCCCTTTTGCTCACAAATCCCATTATTTTTTGCTTCTCTTGGCCTTTCTGTGCATCCATCACGCTATCAGTGTCCTTATGTTTTCTGGATATTCAACTCCTAACACAGAGCCTGGAGTTATTATCTCATGTCTTTACATTTGCTAGAAAAACAGGAAGGGCCAGATTACTGTAAACATAGAGTTTTGTAGAAAGATCTGGGTTTGAATTCTGTTCCTATTTTTAGTTTTCTAGATGTTCTTGAGCAAGTTACTTATCATCCTTTAACCCCATTTTTTCCATGTGCAAAATGCAAATATCTAAAATTACAAAGGTTTTTGTTATTAAAAAAATCCTGGACACTAGGACATTTAATTAAATTATTATAATTGAGAAAGAGCAGAAAACACTGTAACATTTTTCTAATGAAGGCTATCAGAGCTTAACAATTTTACATTAAATACCTTATTTTTAGTAGAATTTTCCTTCCTAGAATCCTTCAACTGTTACTCCAGGATATGAAGAAATATCCAAATATCTTCTGAATTCAAAATACATAGCTCACATATATATAGGTTAAATATATATATATACATATATATGTATATATATCACAGCTGCATGACATTACATTTCACCACATAATGATCAGGAGCCCATAGTGTGAAATGGAGATTGGAGGCATACTCAGTTCATAATTTGTAGCTCTAAAGAATTTCAAAATATCCATATGGCCATTTTTTTTTGTTTGCCCAAAACGCCCATTTAAAAATGAAAAAAATGTGTAAAAATCACATATTTTATAAAGTCAAGGTGAATTAATTACTAATGAGCATTTAAGAGAAATGTCAAATGATGCCCAAACTGTGAAACCAATTCAGCTAGTTGGGATGGGGGTAGCAGATGAGGGTGCTGCATAGAAAGTTTAATTCAGTTACACACTAATTGGCAGAATACCAGCTAATATGGGATTTCCTCTCTATAGACACAGCCCAAAGTTCCAAATTAAAATGCACCATACTGTGCCAGAAAAATATAAGAAATGCATAACATATTAGCAGAAAATATTTTTAAATAGATATTCCAGTTTATTGCAGATTATGAGTGAGAGTACTGTAATCTTGGAAATAAAGTCTCATTGTTCTCCACTTGATCTTTTCTTTTTCTTGTATTTTAATCAAACAAATCCAAACATCTGAAAATTTACCATTTAGGAAAATTGTGTCCCCACCCTCTGATAGAGCATATTGACATGTAACCATCAAAATTATTTGTTGTGAAACTACCTTAGAGGCCAAGCAATCCCATTCTTATACTTATCTACTTTATAATCCTTTCACTCTCTTTCCCCTAAAATGTGCTGATGAAGCTGACTTTATGTAAATGATACTAGCTACTATAATCAAAGTGATGCTCTTATGCAGGCGGCTTCCCCTTCCATTCTATGAACACACACACACACACACACATACAGTCACACATGCACACATAAACACATACACTTTTAGAAATGAGCCTAATGATACATATATATATGTGTGTGATATACATACACACACACACACACACCAGAAACACTACGTTCTACAGAATGGCAGTTTATTCAGTTGTCATATAGTCTGCTGTGTGAGGGGAAGAGTATCTATTGGCTTCTTTCTGCAGCCAGCAAAAGAAGAAAAAAAAGCCCCTCCCTCCAATGTTTGTCATTTAAGTCCCAACTGTGTTGTAGCCTTTAACTGTGTAAGACAGCAAGACAGCACATTTTGTAGATTAAACCAATAAACTCGCAAACATAAAAGAAACAAATCTCATAATTGCGAATTTCAATTAAAGGAAGGGGGATCAAAGCAAACATTCTGCTTGAAATTACACAGCTGCTATCTATACAAAATGAGAAAAACGTCTAGAGCCAGCCATAATTTTACAGAGGGAAAAAAACCCATGCAGCAAACCCTGCAGTAGGACAGATTGTCTATGCTCCTCACGTCCCAATCAGTAATACAGAAATATTGAGTAATAAATTCCCTGCCTCTCTCCATCTGAAAAGCTCCCACCATCTGTGAAAGACAATTTGTAACAGCCTCAATATTAAGATTCAGTAAACAGACAATCACTCCCCTTGTGCCAAGCAGTGGCTACATTTGGAGAAAAGCATAAAGCAAAACAATTAGTAACACCAAGACCCCTCTATTACAAATTATCGAGCCACCAAAACAACTAGTTTCAATTGCAGAGTTTCCCTTCAACTGGAGAGGAATGCAGGAGATTGTGCATATTTGGCAACCTCTGTGGCCCATATGTATGCCTCATTCTAATGCGTTGAATTATTATTGATGGCTGAGGCAGTTCTGCTCTGTTGGTGAACCAATAATGTCAAGGCAGTACCTGCAAGATTAATTATAGGAGAGAATAGGCTGAGGTTTCCCGGGACTGAGACATTAGTAGAGACTGAACATTAGTTTCAGGAGATTCAACAGACAACTGAACTAACGCCTCAAACATCGTGATGCACACTAAATCCCAGTAGCCGTATCTTAGCAGCACTTGGAAGCTTAGAAAAATTGTTTTAAACCATGAGGTACAACCCATTATGCATACTAAAAAAATCAGAAAATGAAAAAATTGACAATTCTTCCTGAGTTACAAATTCAACCTGAGCTTTACAGATAGCATAGGTGATGCTATTTCACCACAAAGAAAAGTTGGCACCACCTTTTTAATGCCTTTGTCCTTGGGACATGTGAAATGTGTGCTTCTCATTTACTGCACTTTCTAGGGTTTTGAGTAGGATGAGAAATCCCCCTGGTTTTCCTGGAACAATCCAGTTCAGATCTGATCTCCTAGAGTGATTGTTAAAAGCATACATATTTTACCCTTAAACTGTCCTAGCTTGGATGAAAAGTTATATGGTCACTTTGTTCACAAGGCATATGGAGCCCAAAGTGTTTTTTTCACCTGTGGCTAAAGCAGTCTTTTACATACATATTTTATATGCTTATGATATATGAATATTTGTATGATTTCGTATGTTGGAAATGAAATTTATAAAGAGAAGCTAGAATGTGAAGTCAAATAGAAAGAACACAAGTTACAGTTTTAATTTCAGTGAAGTTCAACTCAGGTCCTCCTCTTAAATTTGCCAGATTCGAAGCTGTATAATATACAATTATATCATAGATGTGTATATATACACACATGTATATGCAAATGCATGTATATGCATATGCATATTATATAACATTTATTTAATTCTTACTCTATGCCAAACACTCATCTAAGAACATTATATATTCTAATTCTTTTAATATGTATTAATAAACACATGGTTCCATACATATTTTGTTAATATTTGCAGCGGAGAAAAATGAGGCATGGACAGATTAAGTATCATGTTCATGTTTACAGAATGAGTAAATAGTAGTGTTCAGATTCAAATTCAAAAACTCTGTCCTCAGTGTTCAATTTCTATCCAGTTGACATGCTGCGTTGTAATTCATATGTGTGTGTGTGTTTAATGCATGCAGTGCAAAGGTTTATATATCATTCTCTCTACTATAAAGCATCTGCAGTATGCCAGAGAAAGCCAGCTGTGGTAACAAAAATATGTAATGGCCAGAATCTTATAACCGTGTACTGCTGAATTTGTCATTGTATTAATAACTGGAAGGCTATTTTACATTCTAATACTGAATAATCATCTAAAAATAATTTGTTTTTACTTTGTGAGTTAATGCTATTCTTTACTTTCTCCCTATTGTCTCCCAAGCAGCAATCATAGAGAAAGTAAAAAAGAAATCCAAAATAGATTTGATCTATTGTCTTAAAATGTCATGCTGTGGAGCATGTGATAGTTGAAAGTAAGTTGTCAGGAATCTCCACACGAGTAAAGACAAATGTCTTTTTCGGTCCTAAACAGATAGAAGAGAACACTGTGCTTGTGAAGGAACGTTAATTCCAAGTAACTAGGATGGCATTCATATATATGTACAGATCACCTATCACCTGCTCTCCTGTTGATAATGTTTCCAGAGAAAATTTAGAATTTAAAGGGGCTTGCAGTCTGAATCTACCATATATGATTATGCAGGTTAAGGGGCTATCTAGTGTTTTTCCCCTTTTATTTCATCATATAATGGGGGTACAAATATTATTAGGGTTACATACATTGCCCCTACCACTCCTTCCCCCCACTCACGTGCCAGAGCTTCAAGCGTGTCCAATCCCCTGGTGGGGCTCAGGCACCCATTATGTAACTATACCCTTCCTCCTCCCTCCCACCTGCCCTCCACCTGACAAAAGATTTTTTTTTTTACATTTTGGATACATTGTATAACTTTGCCTCT
>VBSM01002121.1:33317217-33329065 GCA_008086735.1 Cheirogaleus medius | reverse complement strand
GGGTGTAATGTTTTTTGTTACCTTAATGGATTGTATCATGCTGAAATCGCAGTTTTCAGTGTACTTGTCACCAGAACAGGGTATATTGTATCTGATAGGAAGGTTTTTATGCCTGACTCTCTCCCATCTTCCCCCTTCATAGTTTCAATGTCCATTACACTACTTCATAACCATATTTATCCTTAATTTAGCTCCCACTTATAAACAAGAATATATGGTATTTGTTTTTACATTCCTGAGATACTTCACTTAGGATAATGGTCTCCAGTTCCATCAACGTTGCTGCAATATATAGATAGATAGATATACACACACACCACATTTTCTTTATGTACTCATCAGCTGATGGACATTTAGGTTGATTCCATATCTTTGCAATTGTGAATTGTGCTGCAATAAACATTCAGATGCAGGTGTCATTTTTATAAAATGACTTATTTTCCTTCGGGTAGATACCTAGTAGCAGGATTGCTGGATCAAATGGTAGGTCTACTTTTATTTCTTTGAGCAATATCCATACTGCTTTCCACAGTGGTTGTACTAGTTTACATTCCCACAGACAATGTATAAGTCTTTCATTTTCACTGCATTCATGATAATGTCTATTGTTTTTTGACTTTGTAATAATGGCCATTCTGACAGCGGTAAGGTGGTACTCATTGTGGTTTTAATTTACTTTTTCCTGATGAGTAGTGATGTTGAGCATTTTTTCATATGTTTGGCCATTTGTCTATCTTCTTTTGAAAAAACTAGGTTTATATCCTTGTCCACTCTTTAATGGCATTATTTGTTTCTTTCTTGCTAATTCATTTGAGTTCTTTGTAGATTCTGAAATTAGCCCTTCATTAGATGTGTAGTTTGTGAATATTTTCTCCCATTCTGTAGGTTGTCTGTTTACTCTGTTGATTATTTCCTTTGCTGTGCAGAAACTTTTTAATTTAATTAAATCCCATTTATTTAGTTTTGTTGTTGTATATGCTTTGGGGGTCATACTCATAAATTCTTTGCCTAGGCCAATGTCTAGAAGAGTTCTTCCAGCATTTTCTTCTAGAACATTTTATGGTTTCTGGTCTTACATTTAAGTCCTTAATCCATTTTGAGTTAATTTTTTTTTTATATGGTGAAGGTAGGTGTAGGGCTGAAGATAAAACTTCCCCTTTGCCCTCAGAATGTTCACTAAAAACAGCTCACAATAGAGCAGATTAATAACAAAGAAGCCATCAAGTTTATTTAACTCAGTATACACAGGAAGCCTGAGAAAATGAGCATTCGACTCCCCAGTGAGGTTCAGGAGCTTTTTTGCCTTTCTGCTAAAATGGGTTATGGGAGCGGGGGAAAGAAGAATTCTGTTGAGAGCAATAAAGGATTACTAGGGAGGATGAGTAGATACTTGGGAGAATGAATGGATGTGGTAAAACAGATTGACTTGTAAAGGATTCTCTTTGGAAATGAACCTAAGAGACAGATATTATTTTTCAAATGGTTTGGGCCAGGTCTAGTTGTATTCTTGATCTTCCTTCTTGCAATAAATATTGAAGTAACAGGGAGAGGAAGGAAAGACAATTGTTTTTCTATGTGGATCTGGATCACAGGCAGATAAAGGAATTTCAAAGATTTTGGGAGAGCTGGTGATGGGGGCTGGAGTGAAGGCCAGAAAGGCCTTGAGTTTTTCAATCAATCCAGTATGTCAAAATGCCATATTTTGGGATAAAATATTTCTAATTTTCTTCATAGGGATCAGGTTTCCTTCTTCTGTATGTGGCTATCCTCTTTTCCCTGCCCCATTTATTGAATAGGGCATCATTTCCGCAGTGTATGTTTTTGTCTGCTTTGTTGAAAATCAATTGGTATAGCTGTATGGTTTTATTTGGGTTCTCTAATCTGTTCCACGGTCTGTGTGTCTACTTTTATACTAGAACCATGCTGTTTCGGTTACCACATCCTTGTAGCATAATCTGAAGTCAGGTGACATGATGCCTCCCGATTTGTTCTTTTTACTTAGAATTGCTTTGGCTCTTTGGGCTCTTTTTTTGGTTCCATAAAAAGTTTGGGATTATTTTTTCTAGAGCTGTGAAAAATGACATTAGTTTTTGATGGAAATTGTGTTGAATCTGTAAGTGACTTTGGGCAATATGGATATTTTAGCAATATTAATTCTTCCAATCCATAAGCATGGGATGTTTTCCCATTTGTTTGTGTCATCTATGATTGATTTCATCAGTGTTTTGTAATTCTCCTAGTAGATATCTTTCACCTACTTTGTTACAAAATCAATGTACACAAAGCAGTAGAATTTCTATATACTAATAACAGTCAAGCTGAAAGTCAAATCAAGAACTCAATGCCATTTAAAATAGCTGCAAAGAAAATAAAATACCTAGGATTATATGTAGGTCACATTTGAAAGAGTAACTTAAGCAAAGTTTAGGAAGAATCTCTCTCTCTTCTAATCTTTCATAGTTGTACCTGCCTATTGGGGATTTCCATGCCAGTTGATAAAAATGTTGTCTTTCTATTGCTCTCCATCCCATGTATACTCCTCAGTTATTAAATAAACATGT
Source organism: Cheirogaleus medius (assembly GCA_008086735.1). Classification (NCBI taxonomy): domain Eukaryota; kingdom Metazoa; phylum Chordata; class Mammalia; order Primates; family Cheirogaleidae; genus Cheirogaleus; species Cheirogaleus medius. The sequence continues at coordinate 33,326,504 of VBSM01002121.1, read as the reverse complement.
TTCAGTCACAGTTCAACACTTGGGTAGATGCTTGGGTAGTGGGGTGAATGAGGCAGACAATCTCTGCTCATATAGTATGAAAAAGTCATAAATATATAAATAGCCAGTTGAGATATTTGCTCACTCTCCTTCTTTTGGCTGATAATACCCTTAATAATTCTTTTTACCTCAGTGTCATCTCTGACTTCTCCTACTTTTCTGTTATCGGTAAGTCACCAAAATCTTTTTGTCACTCCTATCCTTTCCAATCCTATGAGATTGTCACGGCAAAAGACATGATATATACATATGTATATATATGTATATATGCACATACATGTGAGTAGCAGATATGCAGTCTTTAGTATTATTTGGGGAGGTTATGTTTTATGTACTTATCTTTCTAAAACAAACTGGATATTCTGTTCCTGTATATTTTTTTAGCTTTCTTTTTAATATTGAACATACATTATGTCTTTATATTTGTGACTATCTTAAATTTATTCAAGATTTTTAGGTCAAGATTTTCTCCGTTTGAATCTTGTTATTATGAAAATATGCTTTTAAAGTAAGAATCAGGTGTAGTGTGTTGAATTTATACTATTCCTCAGTTCATGACACCTCATCATCACCGGTCTGTGCCACAAAACTCATTTTTGAGAAAACATATTTAGTTTATTCTCTATTCCTTACTCCCATTTCCTCTCCCTTGTACCACATAGAAATCTGTTATATAAATGTTAAACATGGGAAAAATTGGGGGGGCATATATTCTTTTAAAATAAGTATTTATAGTCAGTGCTTGCATTTTAATTTACCTAATAGAAATTATGTTGATGTTAGGTTTTGGAGATTCATCCATGTTACTGTTTCCATATCTAATCTGTTGCTTTCACTGCTGCTCAGTGTTCCATGGTACATGTCCATCAAGTCAACTGCACACTTCCTAATGATGAATAAGCTGCTACAACAAATCTCACTGTAAAAAACATACTTGAGTACATTCCCTCATACATACTTGTGTGAAAATGTCTTTGGATATATACCAAGTGGAATTTCTGTGTCATAGTTTATGAAAGGAAGGAGTTAACAACATGTATGTGATCTATTTTTTCCATCTATCTGTATGTCTGGGATAGAAAGAGAGATGTCCTAGTCAAATTATCTTGTAAACATGTTAATGTCAGGCCTTCTGTGAAACACATATTGATATTTTCTAGTGGGTAAGGTCTGATCTTTGAAATAGTTTAGTTGACTCTATTAGTTTGCTAGAGCTACCATAACAAAATACCACAGACTAGATGGCTTAAACAACAGAAATTTATTTGTTCAGTTCAAGAATCTAGAATTACAAGATCTAGAATTACACCAAACCTGGTGACAGGTTTGGTTTTCTTCTGATGCTTCTCTCCTGGCTGACTTCTTGTGCCTTTATGTGGTTTTCCCATTGTGTGGGCACATCACTGGTATCTCTTTGTGTGTCAAAATCTCCTCTTCTTATGAGTACACAAATCCAATTGGATCAGGGCTCACTTTAACAACCTCATTTTAATTTAATTACCTCTTTAAAGGCTCAATCTCCAAATACAGTTATGTTCTTATTTACTGAGGGTTAGGACTAGCACATATGAATTTTGGGAAACACAATTCAGCCCATAGTACAAGCTGTACCTGTTCTATGTTGTTAATTATAAATAACCTGACATTTTTCCTTAGAAAATGTCATATAGCACAGATAATTTGACTTGCATAGCTCCCTTTTGAGTAAGCAATGTACCTCAAGTATAGCTGAGAATCAGTATTAAATATGTGTTAGACACACTGTAAAGTAAAAAAGAATTTAAGAACAGCCTTGGATTTCACCATGCCTCTCCTGTACTTTGCAATTACCTGTGTCCTTGAAATTATAGTAAAATTTGCTATTTAATAAGATCTCATATTCATGTGTGTCTTATTTGAAAACTGACCCTTTGTGTTATTTATCATATGCAATTATTGAAAGCAATATATTTCTCTAATTTTGTTCTTGTCTGCACACTATCAACCCTTCTATTCTTGTTTTCATAAAGACTTTAGAATAATAAGACTTAAGTCAATATTTTTAATTTTAAAATACAATGGGGACCTATTAATAATATTCTTTGCCATCTTTTTTAAACAACTGATCACTATGTATTATCAGGTTCTTTGTATTAAAAAGAAATATTGAAGGGATTCAGAAAAAGAAGCTGCTATACCTTGTAGTAGAGAAAATAGTAACAAAGAAAATCATGGAAAATGAGGAAAAAAAAGATGACTTTTATGAGAATGATAGAGAAACTCAGGGATCGAGATTCGGTGGTAAACAGTCAATTAATCATCTAGGTAATGACTTTATCTCACTGAGAAACAAACCTAGAATTATGTATACCATAGGGAAGTGCTTCCATTATTTTTCTCCATTTCTCTAGGACTAAATTATAAGAAGGAAAGATCAAGAAAGAACACCTTGTATGATTCATCATAATTAAGAATGGTCTCCCCAAACTCTTCTGCATCACCAGAAGACAATTGAGATAGAGTATTAGCACCTGATTTAACACAAAATAACTAAAGAACTACTAGAGCAGCAATTCAGAAGATTCGGTATTTTAAACATGGATAATTAATTTTGAATGTAATGAGTTTAGAAAAATATATAATGACATGTATCCACCATTATAATATCATACAGAAGAATTTTATTTAAAATTTTCCTACAATTCCTCTGTGCTCTACCTATTTATCCCTCCCTCTCTCAACTCCTGGAAACCACTGATCTTTTTACTATCTCCATAGTTTTGCCTTTTCCAGATGTCGTATAGTTGGAATCATACAGTATGTAGACTTTCTAAATTGGCTACTTTCACTTAGTAATATGCATTTAATGTTCTTCCATGTCTTTTCATGGGTTGATAGCTCATTTCTTTTTTGTGCTGAATAATATCCCATTGTGTGGATGTACTACAGTTTATTTAATTATATAATGAAAAACATCTTGGCTAACTTCCAAGTTTTTGACAATTATGAGTGAAGCTGCAATAAACATCTGCATGCAGGTTTTACATGAATGTAAGTTTTCAACAACTTTGGGGGGTAAATATCAAGGAATGTGATTGCAGAATAGTAAAGGTATGTTTAGTTTAATAAGAAACTGTCATATTGTCTTCCGAAGTGGCTATACCATTTGGCATTTCAACCAGTAAAGATTGAGACTTCCTGTTGCTCCACATGCTTGTCAGCATTTGGTATTGTCAGTGTTCTAGATTATGGCCAATTCTAATTATGGCCAATATGTATGCAATAGTATCTCATAGTTGTTTAAATTTGCATTCCACATACCATATGATGTGGAACATGTTTTCATGCACTTATATCCCATACATATATCTTCTTTGGTGAGGTGCCTGTTGAGGTCTTTGGCCCATTTTTTAATCTAGTAGCTTTATCTTTTAAATTTATTTATTGTTGAGTTTTAAGTGATCTTTGTATATTTTGGATAACAGTGAGTTATCATATGTAGCTTCTGAAAATGTCTCCTCCAAGGCTTGTCTTTTCATTCTTTTGATATAGCCTTTTCAGTGAAGAAGTTTTTAGTTCTAATGAAGTGCACCTTATTGATTCTTTCTTTCTCTGATGGTGCCTTTGGTGTTGTATCTAAAATGTAATTGCTAAATCCAAGGTCATCTAAATTTTTTCTTATATACTATTTAAGAGTTTTATGGTTTTTCACTTAACATTTAGGTCTGTAATCCATTGTGGGTTATTTTTTTTTTTGTGAATTGTGTAAGTCTCTATCTAGCTAGATTCATCATTTTGCATGTGGATGTCCAGTTGTTCCAGGACCACCTGCTGAAAAGACTCTCTTTTCACCATTGTACTTATTATATTTGCTCCTTTGTCAATGATCAGTTGACTACATTTATGTTAGTTTTTTTCTTGACTCTCTATTGTTTTCTGTTGATCTATTTGTTTGTTCTTTTGCCAGTATCACACTCTCTTGATTACCGTAGCATTATAGTAAGTCACTAGGATTGGGCAGTGTCAATCCTCCAACTTTATTCTTGTCATTCAATATTGTGTTTGATATTCTGCATCTCTCACCCTTCCATATCAATCTTAGAATAAATTTGTTGAGATTCATAGAATAACTTGCTTGGATTTTGATTGGGATTGCATTGCACCTATAGATCAAGTTGGAAAGAATGACATCTTGACATTATTAAGTCTTCCTATTCATGAAAATGGAATATCTCTCCAAGTATTTCATTCTTTCATTTATCAGAGTTCTGTAGTTTTCCTCACACAGATCTTGAGTGTATTTTGTTGGATTAATAACTAAATATGACTTTTTTGTGTGCTAATGTAAATGCTATCATGTTAAGTGTTTTTTTTAATCTGAAAAAAGTTAAGGGTTTAAAGTGCAATAAATAAGTGAATACATTATGAATATATTTGTTGCAAATAATATAAAACTCAAATACCAGTGGCTTAAACATAAAAAAGGATTTACTGTTTCCTTACAGTCACAATATGTTCCTTCAGGTAGCAATCTGTATTCCAAGTAGACAGACAGAGGAATTAAAACAAGAAAAATTTGTGAGACTTTTTGTCAGGAAGGCACTAAAACTCTCCCTGAAGCCTTTTACTAAATTTATTTTACATATTATTGGCTGAAACTCTATCACATAATCAAACATCGCTGCAAGAGAATATAAATAGGTGTGTATTTTAAGCTGTGCATGCTGCTACTTCTATTGAGATTATTGTAAGAAGAAAAGAGGACAGTAGATTTGGGTAGACAACTAAGAGTGATTGCTGAGTTGATGTCTCCTAAATTTACCTGTGGAACAGTTGAATATTTGAAACAGCAGACCAAATGGCCTATATTGGACTTGAGTTTCTTAGTTTGTATATTTATTTTAAATTAACATAACATCAGCCATATGTTTGTAGACAGCATATGGTTGTTAAATAGCTATTCATAAATAAAAATTTTGTTTCATTTACAAAAGAAAAAAATAGCTGCCCACAATTTTTCCCACATACTTTAGAAATGATGCTAGAAGAAAACTTTAGTTGTGATTTCTCTATTTCACAACACAATGAACAATCACAATCAGAAAAATCTAAAGAGGAGCTGGGGTATTAGTAAATCTCTGACTCCTATCCCTTGTCATGATCACAAAATTTTTATGTAATTATCTTCCTATATAATCTTGTCAATTACTACTCTCCAAAAGTAAGCTTTCCTTTGACTGAAATTTTTACCTCTCTTGTTGTACTAAGCTATTTTTACCTGGTAATATATTTATTTGAGAAGATTTTTTTTTATTTAACTACCCTATACATATCAGATATACACCTTATTCATTAATGTATCCTTTTATTATCTAGCCAATTTTCAGCAAAGTTCCTAACATATACTTATAGAATGAAGAAATGTGCTGGATAGCGATGGCCTCATACTCCATAAACTTGTAGTGTTTAGTAAATGTTTCTGAATCATAATTTCAACCCTGAACAGCATATGGAATAAACTTCATACTCACAGCATATGTGTGTGTGATTTTCATGTTTTAGTAACATTGTATGAGCCAGGGATGTTATACAAAATTCAAAAAAGTTTCTGTGGGTTTTTGTTGTTTCTGATGTTGTGTTGTTGTTTTTGTACACATATTACATGGGAAAATTTATATACTGAGATATGCTTAAAAATACATAATTTTTATATTCTATGAGATATTGTCTCATAATATTGTCTTAAAATATTGTCTAATATTTTGTCTATTTTTATAAGAAATTATTTTTATACATGTAATTTATTCCAAATTCAACTCTTGTAAGAACTATTATAATGTCTTTCCTCCAAAGACGCCCATGTATTAATCCTGATAACCTGTGACTATGTTACCTTAGATGGCAAATGAGACTTTTTAAGATGTGATTAAGTTAAACATCTTGAGATAGAGAGATTTATCCTGGATTATTCAATGGAACCAATGTAATCATAAGGGCTCTTATGAAAGGGAGGGAGGAGGATCAGACTCAGAGAGAGATTTTAAGGACAGATTCTCCCCTGGAGTTTTCAGGAGCAACACAGACAAATCAACTCCATGATTTCAGCTTAGTATGACTCATGTTGGACTTCTGACCTCCAGAATTGTAAGGTGATGAAATTCTGTTATTTTAAGCCACTACATTTTTTATAATTTGTTACAGTAGAAGTAGGACATTAATACAACTAACTACCACAATTAATTGAAACAATCTCTTTTGGGTGATACTGCAGAGTCTCTTTAGGTGAAATTCAGTTCTTTGGAATCCTGCTTTATCCTTCTAAGGTTCTCGAAATATGGGAGATGATTTACAATGTTTTCGTAGCATAGAGTTAAAGGGGATCTCAAAAATATTCAGGGTCAGTAGCTCCTATGTCTCGGTCAACTCTGTTCATTCTTAATTAGGGTCATTCCTTTTAAACTGATTAAATCATATATAACATATAGTATATATCAAAGAATATTCTATTTGCATTTGGGAAAAAAATGTATGCCCTTCTGTTTTGAGGTAAGAAGTTCTATAAACATTGATTATAAAAAATTTGTTTTATAACATAATATAAATCATCTATAAAAGAATGAGCAACTGGACAACTAGAAACATGAATTATGTTGGGTTTCTTTGCTGTTAATTGTTGTTAAATTGACCAGGCCATTTATCTTTGCTGACCCATTTAACCAACTGAAGTATTAGATGGTTTTAGTTTCTTGATTTTTCCCATCTTTGATTCTGTTTTACTACCTGTACATAAACCATTGTAATACTTACACAGAAAGCTTACTTTAAATAGAGTTTCTAAATTTTTAATTAAACTTTTAATTGCTTTTAACCAGCTTAATCATATAAAAAATCAAATATGCTTTAAGGCATAGACCAACATTATCTTTTTCAAATATTATTAATACATATGTACACAATGGGATTTTCACTACTTAAAAAATTTAAAAACACATTTTAGTAATATTTCTCTGATTTTAATTACTGTGTTAATGATTTACAAGATATTACATTTCCTGCTAGACTTCTACAAGGACATACATGTTTATAAATTATTGTAAAAAGGTAGAATCATAAACAAAATTTTAAAGTTGGCAATATTTGTTTTTATTGTCTTCTAATTTTTCTTTCTCTTCCTTGCAAAGAGTAATAACCCATGAAGGTGAGACAAACATTTAAATTGCCAAAAAAAAGGAAGAAAATCAATTAACTCATTCAATCAACTGGATGAGTCCTTCAATACACCAGGGAAGTATATCAAGCTTATTGTCTTTAAGTAGAAAAAGTTTCAAAGTAAGACTAAAAGAAAATTTTGTTTTCACAGGATAGTTTCAAGGAGAGCCTAAATATGTACTGGCTATGCTTTTCAAAACTATTTATAAGCTGAAGGGAAACCTTACATAAGCATGATATCTGCCATTATACTAGTTGATAATGTTTTAAAGGCCCTGCAAAATTTTATTATTATTATTTCTCCCTCTTCTTAGGAAAGGAGATGGTGCATGTTTATGATTCATTACACAACATCACAGTACTACAATCAGCAGAGATAATGTTAAGGTTCACTTTCATTTTTATCCCAAAATACCATGCTTCTCAAATGTCTTTGGTAAATAATTAAAAATATTCTTTTAAAACTTAACCTATTCTTGCTTAAGCATTTGAATTTTGGAAAAATATAGCATTTGAGTTTGAATGTGTTTAGTTTGTATTCAAAATGACATTCCATGTTGTACATTTATGATAATTTGAAAAACTGATTTCATTTCATTTTATTTTTTTAGAGAAAGGGTCTCACTCTGCCACCCAAGCTGGATTACAGTGGCACAATCACAGCTCACTGTAACCTGGAACTCCTGAATTTCAAGCAATCCTCCTGCCTCAGCCTCCTGAGTAGCTTGGACTACAGGTACGCACCACCATGCTTGGCTATTTTTTTTTTTTTCTAATTTTGTAGAAAGAGGGTGATCTCGAACTCCTGACATCAAGTGATATCTCTGCCTAGGTCTCCCAAAGCATGGGGATTACAGGTATGAGCCACCACACCCAACAAGAAACTGATTTTAAAGGTTGCATCAGTTTGGTCTAATAAGGAGACAGAAACCATAATAAAATTTGAACATGTATCAGGGAAAGTAATATAAAAAATTAATAACTATAATTTGGGATTAGAGTAATAAGTGATTGGCAAAGATAACTCTAATAACCTAGAAATAATAGATATAAGAGATGAAACACCCAAAGGAGAATATCCCTGGGATTGAGATCCTGACCACGTTAGGGATGGCATGACTGTTGATCACTAAATGGAAGGGAAATTGCTGTGATGTTGCACTAATGGAACGTACTATTTCTTATTTTCTTTCCAATGTTACTCATCATTTATTAGCATCTATTATGAAAGATGAGAATTTGGGTATCATTTTGCCACCAACTCCTGTCAACATAGAAATAACATTTCCCACCCCATTTTTTGAGTATAGTCATAAATAAATTTTTAGTTATCATAATTTAATATTTATATATTTATTCAGATAAAAATTAAGCTGAACCTTGTAGTACACCATAATTAAGTTTCATTTTTTAGATAAGTTTTGCTTTTCTTGGACTTAATCATTAATTAATTGTTCTTTACTTGTTTAGTTTTCTATAAGCACAAGGAGATAAACTTTCTAATAACTGTATTTCCAACACAGCAGAATTTTTTCTGATGTTAATTGTTTTTCCCTTGAAGATACAGTGCTGGATCATTGTCAACTTGGCAACACCACCAACCCTGCAGCACTCTTTTCTATAGTTTAGAAGAGAAGATAGGACCTACATTTCTAGACATCCGTTTACTCATATGCTTTCAGGTTACAATTAGTTAATGAGAGGCACTTACGTAGATTTCAAGGTAGAAGAAGAGGAGAGTACTTAATTTGCGAAGGTTTTTGCAGCTCAATGCTTGAGTCTGTGTGAAAGGGATTGTGGTGTCCATAAAACCAAGCTTTCTGTGCTACAGTGGAATTTGGAAAGAACATTCCTGAGTTTCTTGAGAATTTCAATGGCTTCTTGCTTAGGCAGTTCTTTGGTACCCTTTGCTTTGGTGCCTCAGGCTAAGAACTTAAGTGATACTTTCCCTGACTGGAATTCTTTCATCATCATCTTGGGAAATCCACCTTTTATATCCAAATATTATATCCCCTCTCCTTGGTTTACATATTTATGTGTTTTTGTTTTGTTTTTGTTGT
>VBSM01002121.1:33305812-33316131 GCA_008086735.1 Cheirogaleus medius | reverse complement strand
CCTTGGCTGTGCAGAAACTTTTTAATTTAATCAGATCCCATTTGTTTATTTTTGTTGCTGCAGTGATTGCTTTGGGGCTTCTTCAGGAATTCTTTGCCTAGGCCAATGTCTGATACGGTTTTCTCAACCTCTTCTGCTAGGATTCTTAAGGTTTCATGCCTTAGGTTTAAATCTGTTATCCATCTTGAGTGGATTTTTCTGAGAGGTGAGAAGTAGGGATCCTCATTCATTCTTCTGCATCATTTGTTGAAGAGAGATTCTTTTCCCCATTGTATATTTTTATCTACTTTATCAAAGATTAGGTTACCATATGCAGATGGTTTCATCTCTGGAATCTCAGTCCTGTTCCAAATATCGATGCTTCTATTCTTGTGCCTGTACCAGACTGATTTCATTATTATTGCTTTATATTATAGCTTGATGTCAGGAAGACTAATGCCTCCCAGTTTGTTCTTTTTACTTAAGATTGCTTTGGCTATATGAGTTTTTTTCTGCTTCCATACAAAGTGCAGAATTATTTTTTCTATATCAGTAAAGAATGATGGTGGTACTTTGATGGGGATTACATTAATTCTGTAGATGACTTTAAGTATTGACATTTTAACGATATTGATTCTAGCAATCCATAAACAAGGTAGATTTTTCCAACTGTTTACATCTTCTACAATTTCTTTTTTTAGTGTTTCGTAGTTCTCCTTGTATAAGTCTTTCATATCTTTTGTTAAATATATTCCTAGATATTTAATTTTCTTTGAGGCTATAGTAAAAGATATTGCATTTTTTATTTGAGTTTCAGCTTGACGGTTCTTGGCATATATGAATGCCTCTGATTTGTGTATATTGACTTTGTAGCCTGAGACTTTACTGAATTCATTTATCAAGTCTTGGAGTCTCTTGGATGAATCCATGGGATTTTCCAGGTATAATATCGTATCATCAGCAAAGAGCAAGTGTTTGATCTCATCTGCACCCACTTGGATGCCCTTAATATCCCTCTCTTGTCTGATTGCTGTATCTAGGACTTCAAGTACCTATTGAATAGAAGAGGAGATAGTGGGCATCCTTGTCTAGTTCCAGATTGAAGTAGGAATGGTTTCAGTTTTTCCCCATTGAGTATGATATTGGCCATAGGTTTGTCATAAATGGATTTGATAATTTTAAGGTATGAGCTGCCTATGCCTATTTTGTTAAGAGTTTTTATCATAAAGGTGTGTTGGACTTTGTCAAATGCTTTTTCTGCATCTATTGAGAGAATCATAGGGTCTTTGTTCTTGTTTTTATTTATGAGGCAGATTGCATTTATAGATTTGCGTATGTTGAACCAGCCTTGCATTCCTGGAATAAAGCCCACCTGGTCATGGTGAATTATTTTTTTGATGTGCTGCTAAATTCTGTTTGCTAAAATTTTGTTGAGCATGTTTGCATCTATATTCATGAGGGATATTGGTCTGTAAGTTTCTCTATTTGTTGCATCCTTTCCTGGCTTTGATATCAAGGTGATATTGGCTTCATTGAATGAGTTAGGAAGGATACCATCCTTCTCAATGTTGTGGAATAATTTCTGTAGTATAGGTATGAGTTCATCTTTGTATGTTTGGTAAAACTCTGAAGTGTAGCCATCTGGTCCAGGACTATTCTGTTTGGGGAGGTTGTTAATTACTGCTCCAATTTCTGCACTTGAGATTAGTATAGTCAGGAATTCTGTTACCTCCTGGGTGAACTTAGAGAGGTTGTATGAATTCAGGAATCTGTCCATTTCTTCCTCGTTATGTAGTTTTTGGGCATATAGTTTTTTATAGTAGTTAAATATAATGTTTTGTATTTCTGTGGTGTCTTTTGTGACTTCTCCTTTTTCATTTCTTATTGAATTAATTAGAGTCCTTTCCCTTTGGGTTCTTGTCAGTCTAGGAAGAGGGCTACCAATTTTGTTTATCTTTTCAAAAAAACAGCTTCTGGCATTGTTGATCTTCCCTATAATTCTCTTGTTCTCCATTTCATTTAGTTCTGCTTTGATCTTAGTTATTTCTTTTCTTCTACTATGATTGGAATTGATTTGCTCTTCTTTTTCAAATTACTTGAGACTATTCATTAGGTTGTCAGTATCTAATCTTTCTGTTTTTTGGATGTGAGCATTTATTGCTATTATTTTTCCTCTCAAGTATGCTTTTTCTGTATCCCACAGGTTTTGGTAACATGTGTCTCCGTTACCATTTTGTTTGAAGAAACTCTTGATTTCTCTCTGAATTTCATCCTTGACCCAATAATTCTTCAACAATAGATTGTTTAGTTTCCATGACTTTGTGAAGCGTTGAGTGTTTCTATAGGAATAGAACTATAGTTTTATACCACAATGGTCACAAAGGATCAGCTTCACGGAATTGCAGGGAAGCTTCCAGGAAAGTGACTCAGTGGATTTGACGCAATAGTATAGTATTCTATCTTTTCCAAACTCACATTATTTAGGTATGAGCCTGTGTTGAGATTTTAATGTTATGAATTTTACATTAAATTAGAAATCTGTAATATTTGTTTTCACTTGGGGCCCAAAAGATGAAACCAATAAGTTCCAGATTAAAATATTTGTCAAATAAAATATTTGCCTTTTCCATGAAGAAGCCATTTCTCCAAAGTACAAAAATTATATAAAATGATAAAAACCAAACATACTATTTTGGTGTTTCTCATAAGATGAATATGTTAATATTGAAGTATACACAAATACACACTCATACACTTGCAAATAATATATTTATTATATTTTATTGGATTTTCAATAATTGTTATTCTATAATGGTATTTGCTTTTTTGATGTTGTTCTTTAAAGACATTTGCTTAAAATGTGAATAAAATGGCTATGCTCTACTTCTTCAGAATGTATAAGAACAACTTAGTAGGAAAGCCAGTTTCAAAGAAGAAATATCAAATTTCAAAAACAATTAAATAGATTAAAGCGTCTTCTTAAAAGATGTGCTTATTAAGAGCTTGGGGAGTTAAAGATAGAATTTCCATTAAAATGACTGAGAAATTGTGCATGAAGTTTCCTACTTGCTTTGATGAACATTCTGTTCTTTCCATTGAATTTGAAGAAAGGGAGTAATTCTATAGTTTAAAGAGTACCTGGCAATCTTGTCAACACAGACATTCTCTCATTTTAAGTATAAAATGTTTATGAGTATTTTCGAAATTCAAGCTAACAGGTATACCTGTTTTACATTTCACTCTTATATGTCTTCTTGCTTTACTGTAAAACACTACGTGTATTTCTATTTCTTAAGTAGAATCTGGCCAGTCTGTTATAATAAAACTTAATTCTAAGATTTTTTTCATTGAATTAAAGAAAATTCAGTACATTGAATTATCTGACTTCTTTGGTGTAAACGTCAGGTCATAGTCTGTTCTAGGTTCTTAGTGTACTTTTGGCCAAAGACTGACCAGACACACCCAAAACAAGACAAATGTGAAACAAAGTTTGTTAAGGAAGGACAAGACAGGTTTATAGAGAAAGAGCAAAAGCAAAATATGGGTTCACAGAGCAAGAACAAAATATAATCACCCCGGACAACTATTGGATCCCTGTCATAACAAGAAGGGTCTTGGTTATGGTTTGGGGTCTTGTTTTATAGTGTTTAGATTGGACCCTCCTCATGGTTCGGATGGCACCATGGAACCACTTTAATGAACAATCGAGAGTTATATGGCCTTGAGCCTTACTGTGCATGCGGATCTCCCATAAACCTCTCTGAAAGCCCATTTGGAGGTTGAATTACAATGTAAATTTAAGCTAATGACATGATAATTAGTCTTATGTTGCTCTAGGTCACCTTCCAGACCCTACTGTATCTCTACATTATTTTGCAGTTGGAGCACTAAATTCTGATTGTCAGATTGGTAGGGTTTCCTCTTCCTCCTGAGCTCCTATTTCTGAGTCTTTACATATATTTTATGGGAAGCTTGAAAGAGTAGTCTTAGTAAACAATATCCATAAAATAAACCTCATGTCATTAAATATTTCTAATACCTGAGTTGTTTAACGTTCCCTCTATTGAAGTCATTTGAAAACCAACTTGATTCATTCTTCTGTTGTTTGTTATAAACTCTTGACTATTTTATTTCCACTGTATAAGTACTTCATTTTGGTACCTAAAATAATATAATGCTCTTGCATATCATCCTTATCTTATTGGTCTTGGAATTACAAGTATGAAGGTTTCTCAGGTACACATTTACAAAACAGAATAAAAGAAAATCCTGTTCTGTTTTGTAGTTTTCATTATTTTCTAAGGTCACTTTGGACAAGTCTCTTCAGCTCTCATACTTCATTCTTCTCATCAAAAACAAACGAACAACAACAACAAAAATAACAAAGGCTGAAGTAATAATGGTCTCGGAAGTTAAGATTGGAATGGTGTTATCATACAATGCAGCTTATATCATTCATAGAAATGAAAATCAGTGTCTGTATTTCCATAGTCTGTCATTTCTTAGAAAACACCAAGTGAAATTACTACTGAGTTAATTGGCAGTATAAATTATCCTGTGTGTTTAAAAAGGAAATAAGTAGAAAAAAATAAGTGCATTCAAATTGCTTTTCTATTAATATATGAAAGATTATAGGAGAAATTAATTAGAAAATGCCTATCTAATCTATTCCAACCTTCCAATTGGCCCATTTGTGAAATATTAATATATGAGTTCTAAAATCTATGACAAGTGTTTCATTTTCTTTCTTGTCTGCTTTGATTCCATTTCTTAAATAACTCTTTAACAGATGATTATTGAAATATGACAGGATACTTAAGAAATAATAAAGCAATAACATTTGAAGTCAAATATAATAGCTTCTCTTAGCTTATAGCCACATGATCAGAAACTCAGAGAAATTTCATATTTTGAAATCATTTTTTTCTAGCAGTTAAAATTTTTAAGATAAATTTTACCTAAGAATTCTACCATTTATAGAAACTTAAGTCATTATTATAAAAAAATGGGATTTATTAGCTCAAAGCTTCTTTTGAAATATTTGAATTAAATATGGAAATATTTAAATATATATCCCAAAATACCTTCTGAAAGACTGTGTCTGGTAATGGGCAACACAAAACACCAAGTCATAATAACGACTACAAACGATTACTAAGGTTTCACTAATTAAATCAACTAAACAAGCCTTTATGGAGTGACTACTATTTTCCAGACAATGTGAATAAAAAACAGAATAAAATATTAATATCCTCAAGTTATTTGTCAATCCATCAAGAACAGAATGGGACAAAAAATGTGGATTATATATCTGATAATGGTCTAGTATCTAGAATTTATAGAGAACTCTTACAGCAGAACAAAAACAAAAACAACAACAAAAAATAAATTTACAAATGGTCAAAAAGCATGAAAAGGTATTTTTCAAGGAAGTTATACAAATGGCCAAAAAGCACAATAAATGCTGTACATCATTAGTAATTAGGGAAATACCAATCAAATTCATAATGAGGTACCACTTTATATCTCTAGGCTATAAATAAAAAATGAATAAAAATAAAATAACAAAAAAACCCAGAAAATAACAAGCAATGGCAAGAATGTGGGTTATTTATTGTTCATTGATGGTAGAAATTTAAAATGATACAGTTGTTATAGAAAACACTTTGTAGGTGTTTTGTTAATGAAATAAATTTAAGATATGGAGTGAAAATATATACATTATAAATTTATATATAAATAATAATGTAGCTAAAAAATATATAAAATATAGAAAAAATTAACAAGAAATAGCAGGAGAGTTTAACATACCCGTCCTAATAGCTGGAAAAATAGAAGGAGAGGTCAGGAAGACTCTTATAGATATCAGCCAAGATAAAGAATTTATGAAGAACCCAAAGACAATCAGAGCAATAACAAAAATAAATAAATGGGACTTGATTAAATTGAAAAGCTTCTGCACAGCCAAGGAGACAATCAATAAAGCGAATAGACAACCTACACATGGGGAGAAAATATTTGCATGTTATACATCTGATACAGGGCTAATAACCAGAATCTTCAAAGAACTCAAGCGAATTGGCAAGAAAACAACAAACAACCCCATTAAAACATGGGCAAAAGACATGATCAGAAGATTTTCAAAAGAAGATAGGCTAATGGCCAACAAACATATGAAAAAATGCTCAACATCAGGGAAATACAAATCAAAACCACAATGAGCTATCACCCAACTCCAGTGGGAATGGCTTTTATTAAAAAGTCCCAAAACAACAGTTACTGGCATGGATGTGTAGAGAAAGGAACACTTATACACTGTTGATGAGACTTCAAACTACTACAGCCTCTATTGGAAAATGGTACGGAGATACTTCAAAGAACTAAAAGTAGACCTACCATTTGATCCCACTACTGGGTATTTATCCAAAGGACAAAAGACATTTTATTAAAAAGACACTTGCACTTGAATGTTTATAGCAGCACAATTCACAATTGGAAAGATGTGGAAACAACCCAAGTGTCTATCAGTATATGAGTGGATCAATAAAATGTGGTGTATGTATACCACAGAGTATTACTCAGCCAATAAAAACAGTGGGGAGCTAATATGTTTTGTAACAACCTGGCTGGAACTAGAGAACATCCTTTTAAGTGAGATATCATTAGAATGGAAGAACAAAAATCAGATGTGCTTACTCCTAAATTGAAACTTATAGATCAACACTCATGTGCACAGATGGAAGTAAAATTCAATGGAAATCAAGCAGGTGGGAGGGGAGAAGAGGGAACAGGTAAATTCACACCTAACTGTTGCAATGCACACTATCTGGGTGATAGACACACTTATAACTTTGACTCAAATTCTACAAAGGCAAATTATGTAACCAAAACGTGTGTACCCCTGTAATATTCTGAAATTTAAAAAAAAATAGCAGGGGAGAAAATCAGAGCACAATTAAAAATTAAACTACTGACATAGGTAAAAGAAACACTGCAGACTTCATTTTTTTTCTAGTGTACAAATAGAATATTTAGCACAGTTGGCCATAAACTTGGCCATAAAAATGTTTCAACAAAGTTTTAAAAAGTTAAGTCATTTAGACAATTATCTGACTACAATGAAATTAAATTAGAATACAATAAGAAAAAATCCCCCAAATATTTGGGGAGTAAGCAGTAACATTTGACATAACCCATGAATCAGACGAAAAAAAAATAAATTAGAAAACATTCAACTGATTTATTATAAAAATAAAACATAACAAAATGAGTAGAATGCAGATAGATAAAGCCATTCATGAATTAAATTTATAGCCTTAACTGTTTATATAAAGAATAAAACATTGCTAAAAATTAATTATATATTCACCTTTAGAAGTTAAAAAGATGAACAAATTACACCTAAAGGAAACAAGAGGCAGAGAATAATAGAACTAGAACAGAAATTGAAAAAATTATCAAGCAAGTCATTATCACAAAAAGTATTAAAACAAATGTGCAATAAAGAAAACAGATTAAAGCCAAAGGTGGAATATCGAAAAATAAATTCAATCTCTAGAAATACTCATCAATAGAAAGAGACAGAGAGAGAAAGAAGATTCAAAAGAGAATAAGTATAAAAAAAGAAACATCACTGCAGCTTCTAGAGATACTAAATGAATAATACTATTATTAATCTATTACTATACAACATGCAATGTGTATTATATGTTGTTAACATATTTGTGAGACAGTCAGCTGAGTTCGGAGAGTTAGAGCTGAGTTCTCAGGCTCAGTCAAAAAATGAATGCATCAAACCTTTAGTCACTTACTATGATGGTATAAGCAAGAGAGTAAAGCCAGAGATAGCTCCAACTTTTCTAGTTCCATTTTCCCCTATGGAAGGATGCTGGCTCCAGGGTAGAGTGGATTAGTGCAGAGGACACATTTATAACTGGCCAGGAGGGCTGATACCTTGACTGTAACCACCTTTAAGGTGATGCAAAGACAATGTATGTAATCAAAATGTTGTACCCCATAATATTCTGAAATTAAAAAAAATAATAATTAATTAATTTAAAAAGAGAGAGAGACTGCAATATACTGGCTGCACCAAGTCTAGTGTGGAGAGGGTAGTTCACCTGCCTGTCAGGTAAAGCCTTTGTAATTGCCTAAGGTCAGGCCTGAAAGATCACACATAGAGTTTTAAGGAGGAGCTGAATTCAAGCAATTTACTGCCAATATATTTCAAAAGATAAAGTCAAATTCCTAGAAAACACAATTTACAAAACTGACACACATAGTATATTTAAAAAGCCCTGTATTTATAAAGGAAATTGAATCTATATTTTAAAATATTCTGAGAAAAATAATTATAGGCCCTGGTTTTCTTTACCTGCAGCTTCTTCCAAATAGTTAAAGAAGAAATAAAATCATTTAGATAAAATTCTCAGAAGAACAGTAAAATAGGAAGTAATTCCTGGGTTGTTTTTTATTAGGTCATCATTATCTTAACAAAACAGACTGGGATACCACCAGAAAAACAGAAATATTTTAAGTCAACTTCTGTCAAGAACACAGAGCCAAAAAATCCCAAGCAAAATATTGGAAAGTCAAATCTAATAATATATGAAAAGGTTAAAAATCACAACTTAATCAAGGATTTTAGAACTCTTTTAACATTAGAAATTAAACCATTGCAATTTATAATATTAAAAGAATAAGAAAAGAAAATTTTATATACTCAGTAAATTGAGAAGAATATAGTCATTTTCAAAAGTTCTATGTCTATTAATTGCAGAAACTACTAATCAGAAATTAAACTTTCTTATTCAACAAGTAGAACACAGCAAATTTTGAAAAAAAAATGTTATACTTAATTTTGAAATATTGAAAGCTTTCCCCTGAGATCATGAATGAGAAAAAGATGCTGTTATCACCACTTCAATTAATATTGCATTTGGAATCCAAACCGCCCATACATAATGCGGTAAGTAGTATAGACAGAGAGATGTTGGGAGGAAGAAAAAAGATTGTTATATTCACATGATGCAATTGTACTTTGATAGTACGTCTTGAGACAGAAACAAAGTATTTTAGTAAATAGAGTGATCAATTGATTCTTATATGAGATAGACATAACAGAGAATTGAATATAGCTAATTCAGATCAAAGTAGAAGCAAGTTATTACATGAAAGTGGAAGAGAAATAGTTTGGAGGCATCCTTGAGAAATCTTAAGCAAATTTAAGATGACTACTATACAGAAGAATTATGAAAATCCTGTTGAATATATTGGATAACCATAGGAAGCTTAGGTAAAGAAATGTGGAATATAAAACAAATTGCAATAGAATTCAAATAGGTACATTGCATTTCACAAAATCACAATCCAAAAGAAGTAAGAAGGCTTTCCTTATTTTAAACATCAAACTTCTAAGTCAATCATTTTCAATACCAGTTTTAAAATTAGTTACATGCTATCTGGCCTATTTGAGAAGTATACTGTAAATATTTCATTTCTTTCTTCATGAAATGTACCAATTATACATATCATACCTTCTACATCTCTAGAATATAGAGGTAGCCTCAACATTTGGCTATTTTTATCAAGGTATGCTGTAATTTGATGTTAGTGTGTTCATTCTTTCTATATTGATTTAATATTAGAATCCTATGATACATTTATCTCAATGAAGCTTGATGCCACTCTCCACAATTATCTTCACATAAAATAATTCCGAGTGGATTATGGATATAAAAGAAAAGAAAAATAAATTCTAAATGCTTCTAGAAAATTCTGAGAATACATTACTGAATTGTACTGTAGAAAGTTTTTTTTTTAAAGGATACATAAAACATTATCCATAAAAGAAAGGAATTGATATATTAGACTGCATTTAAATCAGAAACTTCTCCTCAATAATCAAAATTAAGAAAAGTAAGTATACAAGCAATAGAATGGAAAAAGATAATTTACAATGTATGTAATGGAAGAATAAATTGGTGAAATCAGCAAAACCTTTCTGAATCTCAACCACATTTAAACCTGAGGTCAAATTTTGCACATTTTCAAAGTTTCCCAAGAGCTCTTATTTTAACTTAACTACTTTAGCTGTCCTGAAAGTAGATCAAAAGTAAGAGTGCAGATTAAACCGTATAATGAGCAGTTAACTCAATAACTTTTAATGACCATAAAAAACGGATATGTCCAAGACTGAAGCACAATCTCATCCAGGGTCATAAAAGTCTATTTTATGTGCTGTAAATCTCATGGGAGCTGTGAAATACGTATCTTCTCTTCCAGTCTAAAACCTTGTGGCTTGTCTGATTGCCCTTTACTACAAGTAAGGTTAATATCTC